>QANZ01026968.1:0-47608 GCA_003254925.1 Chamaecrista fasciculata | reverse complement strand
TAAGGACCGATTCGTTCAATTTATATAAAATCATAGACCAAATGGTAGGTTTTTAAAAATTTTCATGTTATTTACATTTTGGTCCTTTTATTTCATTACATAATACTACTCCAACCTTCATTACAAATATTCACATCTAGCACAAATTTCGAGACAATTTCATTTCATAACCACCATAACCAAAAAGTCAAAATATTATTTTTTTTATTTCTATCTATTTCCATTATCAATTATCAATTCTACCCCTATACAATTTAAAAAAACCCATATATTTATTTCAACCAACCACAATCATTACATACCCTTTTTCATAATTTCACATCCTATTTTTTTCATTACATCTCAAACTAATCCAAACACCATTTTCATTATATTTTCATTACATAATTTTTTCATTACCATTTCATTACATAAAATCACCATTTCATTACCTACTTCTAATCCAAACACACCCTTAAACACAATAGCAATCACAGGTCAGTTGAAAACATAATTTGCAAAAATAATATTTCTAGTATTGATTCCTTTTGTTAATCAATTTGTATAGTTAGTTCGTCATATGGCTTCACAATGATCATATATGTATACATTCCTCGTGCAATGAATCCAAAGTGATGACCCTCAAACCTGTATACACTTACCATTGTTACCAATCAAACTCCTTGTGTCAAGATTCTGAAAACATAGTACACTACACAGCTGTCCAATCTGCAAAATTAAAGATGCTCACATGATAATGCAGCTTTACATAATTTCGCTTGAAATATCAAATGCTGCAATCAATCATTTTCATCTAAGAGTTAGATGATTGAAATTTGAAAGTGATGTGGTATCCGACGGAAAAAGATGTTGCAACAATATTGGACCCCAGTAGAATAACATCATTCATCATCCACACTTTCACAAACAGTCTCATATGTCACCTGAACAGAAGAATATGGACCATTTCCAAAATTTGGGAAAATGACGTGACGTCACCTGGTAGAATATGTCACAAATCATGAATAGCTGAACCTGTCGAAGAGTTGAAGTTTGAAACTTCCATCAACAGTAAACAAAATCCAGATTGAAAATATGTACCCAAAACTGCAAAAGATGTGATTTTTCACATGATAAACACATTTCTAACCTGCACTAGTAGTCTAGTACTCTTATTAGTTTTACAACTCAATCCCAATGAATTGAACTTTCTACCTAGAAAGTACTTAATGGAATTATCAGTCCCAACAACAAATGAAAAAATTTAGAACATTAAACTCTAAGTTGATCACCAAAAATTGCAATTCAGCTCAGCCAACCCGTTGTCCAAGGTTGATTTCTATCAAATCTATAAGTACCATATGGACCTGGCAGCAACTATACTGACTATTTGAAACTATATGCTGAGGGAGAAGTATTGTAAAGAGACTGGAGACCCCACTTTCTCATTAAATGTATAATGTTACACCAACTCCTATCGGTAGGGATACTAGTGGGAGCAAACAACAGGGTGTGACATTGAACTTCTTTGATCGAGAAACTCCAGCTATACGATTGACTACTTCATCTTTGGTTCAATACATCCCCTTGAATACAGGATTTGTCCGGCAGATGCTTGCTCCATATTCCTCATACTCTGCCTTTGTATGGCAAGCCTGTGATGGGACCAGAAATTTTAAATCAAGTATTACCAAGGAAATAGTCTGTTTGTTTGAAAAGGCATTATCAGAGAAAGAACTAATTGCACATGCTGGCTTTACAAGGGGAAGAGTAAGACGTTATGGTCAAACATAAGAAATTAAGGACAATTTTATCAATGAGATGATGGCATTAGTAGATGTCTAGTTCAAAATGAGGACAAACAGAATAATTGTCCTCATAGTTTATACACCTACTCAAATTTTTGTGTTTCCAAACCTGGCCACTAAATCATAATTTTTTGTCATGAATTAATTCATTTAAACACACAGTTAATTATTAAAAAAATATACTGATCAAACCCAATGCCTGATAAGACAACACGAGTCATAAAGATCTAGCAGCGATCCTTGAAAACCATTCTCAAGGGATCAGTCCAGTTGGAAAAAAAAGTACATACCAGAACAAAACTATTGCAAACAAATAAGAGCATAACCCAGGCCTCCAAAAACCATAACCATCTCCAACATTACCACATTATGTGGCTACAGTCAATGTTGTGTGGACACAAGATTTATGAATCAAGAATGATGACTATATAATTTATTAGTTGCTAGAATTTCATACCCCAAAAAATTCAGGTGTTGATGCAAGCACTGAGCCTCCAAACCAAACTGCAAATCTCTGGATAGGATTGCTGAGAACATTGACCTCCACTGGATGTGCCTGTGGGCAAGACAATTCCAGACCGAAGCAGTATTAGAGTGTTAGGCTTTTCACATATATGTCAATGGGACCACTTTTTTTGTTTACTTGGGACATATAGATTCATAAATTAAAAGATGTAAAAAAACTTACTTTTATCTCCCCACCAAGTCGTGCTTCAGATGCAAGAACACGAGCATCCACAATTTTCTTCAGATCACGTTGCAACCTCCTGTGGAAATCCTTGAACATGGTTGATCCTCCGGACAAAACTATGTTCTGTAATAAAATAAATGTTCATTTGAAGAAGAACGATTGAACAGAATCAGAAGGAAAAAAAATTGGGCTGGGGTAACATAAAACAGTAGAGCTGCAACTGGACCAACAATAGAAAATACCACGCTAACCATTGAATACTAAAAGCTCACTTGTTTTAAGGTATTAAATCACTGCTCATCAAAACTTAAAATCGTATAGATATCATTACAAAACACCACATCGCCAACTTTAGGCCTCCAAACCAGACAAGTTCGCAGCTTCTTTTATATATACATGCCACTCATTTAAAAAAAAAAAAAACTTGTGCAATACTTCACCTTGTATAATGCTCTCCTCGTGTCTATTGGGGCAGATTGAATACACTTGTCAATTACAACTGGCAAAGGGGTGGTGAAATCACTGCTATATATCTCAGGATTAAAGAAAATCTGCAGACATTACAAGGGCAAGGTTCACATACAGGAACAAGGCAGGAAATTATAATTTTACCCATAGTTATCAAATAGCAATATGAACTATGAATTAAATGACTAATTTTTTTAATTAGAAATAGTAAAATGTATCTGATAGGAACTGATATGTAAAAGAAGCTGAGAAATGATATGAACTGAATGCAAGCTGTATTGATATATAACAGAGGAAAATTATACAGCCCTTACGCAATCAAACAGTCCCTAAACCAAACAAACACACCAACAGCTCACTAGAATTCTCAAGAACACACAAGAACAAACAGAAAAGCAGTAACATAACCTGGACTTTTGAGAGGCCAGTCTCTCCCCCAATTCCCTACCAAATTCCTGCCTAATTCTCAAAACAGCCCCCCTTCCCATATAAAAGGCATACGCACTACACAGTCCCCTCCCTTGCCTCCACTACTGTGTCAGAAACCGTTAGGCCATTCGTCTCTCTCTCTCTCTCTCCAGTACCATTCAGCCCTCTCTCTTTTCTCCTATGATNAAAAAAAAAAATAAAAAAAAAAAAAAAAACTCATACAAACCAAGTGAAAATTAGTGAAACAATAGAATAAGAAAAAATAGAGAAGGTATTTCTTCGACTAGAAAAAGAATAGAGAACTTATTAGATAGAGAAAGAATAGAGAGAAGTATTTAATAATGGCAAGAATCATAATATAGCAAACAAGTAGGGTTTTTAATTTATAGGAAATCCAAGGAGCACACGGAATGCAGCAAATTTCTAATCTAAAGTGATTCCTAATTCTTAAACTGCCTAAAAAATGTCCCTCTAAGTGTAGAAGTCCAATTTTTTGTTTTTCTTTTTTAAAATCCAGTCAAGCTAAAGCCTCTCCCTAAATGGTGTGTTTCACGTAATGAGATTAATAATGATAACAAAAAGCAAAAACTGATCAGCCCAGTAGCTCATCTTCTCCAACAGTCGAACACTAAACATTCTAGACTTTTCAGGTTTCTCCAACCCATTGCTTCTGAACCAATAAAGCTGTCCGTGACCATAGATTCGAACTCGCAGGCATTATGTTATTCAAGTTCTCCAGCTGACTCACACAAATCGGGCGATGCAACCACCGATTTTGACCATCGGTCGATTCAACCACTGATCAGTATCATTGAGGCAGTGAATCAAACCATTCATACGATAAGAATCCACAATTGCATGATTTCAATAACTATGGTTTTACCAATTTTATGTATCAGAAGGAAATTTCAGATAACTGTATAGACATACTAAACTATGCAATCCTGCAAGTCTAATTTTCCAAACTATTCTAAATACCAAAACCAACTCAAACCGTAGAACTGAGTTGGGTTGAGTTCAAGGTTTGATCAGGCCCCCCACCCCCAAAAAAAGGTGAACCCACCAATATTTGGTTCGGTCTATGGGCATTGGAATTTTAAATCCGTTCAACCCAACCCAACTTGCCAAACTACCAATGTATAAATTATGCTGCATTTTAGTATTTGGTGTTTAGTGATTTCAATTTTCTGATTTCTATTTCTGAATTCAATATGAATTTTGAATGCGTGTTAAGTAGAAAGAAAAATTGATGATTTACACATTTCTATTCAGCAATTCCAAAAATAATTTATATTTAAATTTAAAAGGCCCAGTTTATTTGGAAAAGGATGTCAAGTTTTTTTAAAACAAAAAATCAGCGTCCCAATGTTATTTATTGATAACCTAATGGAATATGGATAAATTTTTTTTTAAAAAAAAAATGCAACTCACTGGCCAGCCAACCTGCCAACCCCACCGGATTACTTGTTAGTTTGATTTGGCTGAATTTTTCTACAAAGCCTGAACTAAACCAACAAGCAGCAAACCCAACCTAATATGCACTCGCACAGCCCTAGTAATACATATATTTATATGATAGATTCAGACACTAGCAATAGAGAAAATCGTGAAAAGAGAAGTTAAAAAACAAGCAGATATTCATCTACTTGAAGTTTCCCTAAATCAGTAAGTATTCAATTTAGAGAAACATAGGAAAGAAACCAGAGAACAAACCTCGGGACCAAGAAATCGTTCATAGCCAATATCACAAGAGTATGGTGCCCCAGTTTTTGGTTTAATCCCTCTCCATTGCTTGATATACTTGGCTGGTTCTTTGTCATGTTTATTAAACTCCTGAATAGGTAAAAGAGATCATAGCCCTTGTTAAAAAAGAAAGGTGGGAAAAGCTAATAACATTTCTTCTCTCATGAAATCAAACTAAAGCAGTGCGTTTGGACATTCCATTATGTGATCCTGGTATAAAAAATGGGGAGATAACTGACATTTGAATCACAAACTCCTCAACCGACTATTGTCAAAGCAATCAAATCAGTATGGAATTCAAGACGACCTTAACAATGTCAGAGCAGGTGTAGCAATACATTTCCTTCACTTTCCGAGCCACTTCAAAAGAATCTTCAGGTGGTACATTTTCTCCTCTTTCCTGCATGAAGCAATATCAACAAGAGACGGTCCATAAAGCTGAACTAGCAAAATCCACAGTGACAATTGGAATTAAATTATTGCATTCTCAGTGTGTTAATTCCATTGCAGCAAGATACTGATTATTGAATAAGTTCTGCCAAATAAATCTACAGGACGCATCACCACTGATATATAGAATCTAAGTTTTTTTTTTTTTTTAATTGTGGGCTATAATTTAGTACCAATAAAGTGTAATGGAATAAAATTTGTATTAAATACATCACACCCTCTTCATCCATGATTAGTGTTTACATATGATTGAGTTTCACCAGCTAGTCCAATTGTAATTCATGAAAACCTTCGAAATTAGCAAGCACATTTTACAATATATATTCATATTTAAGAAGAAATTCCAGAAAAATATACGTCTCACTTAATAGAATGCAGGTTGCCTACCCTCATAAGCTGCTGGACAAAAAGGGTAACATCTTTTCCAGCAATAGGAACGGATTTGATGCTACTCCCAATAACATAGCCATCTGCTACAGGTACAACATGGGTAGCCCCATCTCCAACATCCACTACAACTCCTGTCATCTCACACTAAGAAGAACTCTGAATAAGTTCAAAAGGCTATGTTTGTCAAAATGGTATAAAGATAAAATGAACATTCCAAGAAAGGAGAGGAAGCAGGAAAGAGACATATTCACTTCTGACATAGATTTTTCACTTCCATATGCAGAAGGGCCAAGAACAACAAACTTGTCTAGGATCCATTCAAATGTCAAGTTAAAATCTTCAACATTAAAGGATAAAATACACAATTGCAGGGCTATTATTATCATTCAGGAATTAAATAAAGACGCAAATAGAGGGTTGGTTATTGTTACCACTTCAATTTAAATTCAAAACACTGAATGAAGCCTCAATCATTCTCATATCAAGAAATTCTTGATAAAACTTGAGGCACTATAATCTACTGTAATTGTGTAGAGCTACCTTAAGTCCTTAAACAGTTCATATTCAACAGAACGCAGGAGATAGATAAAATACCCTATGCACCTGCGGTACCGCAGAGCCAGTAGCCACCATAATAATTCAAACTCAACTCTAGTTACATTTGAGTTTCAAGTGAAAGCCTCCAAAAGCATCATCAAAATGCAAGGGGTTGATAAAATGTCAAATGCACTTGTTGAAAAGCTACTAAACTAGCTTTCCAATTCTACGAATGTGTGTATATATATATATATATATATATATGAAATCCAGAACATGAACACCAACCTTGGATGTTGTGTAGCCGGCGGCAAGAGCAAGCACGGAATTTACGGCAATGTAAAGTCCAGGTACATTAAATGTCTCAAACATGATTTCCCCAGTATACTCGCGACTCTCAGGAGCTGTGAGTGGACTCTCTGTCAATAGAAAATAATGATCCTCCGGGTCGCACCTCAAATAATTAAATATGCACTGTTGCCAGAAACGCTCCATGGCGTCCCAATTTTCAACCTGGCCATGCTGAATAGGGTAACTAAGATTGTAAGTACTACTAGATCGAGACTTGGCAAGTGCCTCATCCCCAATGAAGAAATCGAGATCAGCCATAACTCCCGCATTATGCTGCGCGAGCCAATTGGCCTTGGAAGAGCTTCTCGATTGATTTAAAAAAGACTCGTTAACGGCAACTACTGTCGGAGCAATAAAGCAGGGTTCAACATTACCGGCGAACCCCATCTTAGTATACCTGCAAAGACCATTTCCAAACTTCAGGGCAAACCATATACAGACACAGCAATATCGATCAATAAATTTAGAAATCGTGACCATCAACACTTGCATCTAAGCAATTGCGCCCTGAAAACGGGAGAATCAAATTGGGGCAATTCGACGAACACGTCGCCCGCATCCCTCTATTCCTAGGAAAAATAAAATTGAGATGGAGAAGAAGGATACCCGGTGCCATTATCTATGACTACAGCTGGACGAGAGGCAGCGGGGTCCATGGTCGTGAATCTTGATAGCAGTAGCAGTGAGAAGAAAGGTGGATCTGCGACTGAGATCCGGGAGTGCGTATGAGGGAGAGGATCATGGTCGTGAAGAGCGGAAATAGGAAGAGGAAGAAGAAGAAGAAAACGTAGATGTTGATGATGGTGATGGTGACGGTGACGGTGACGGTGATGCAGACTTGGATCCCAAGTGAAAGCAGCGACTCAACAACGCAGGGATAGGTAGGTGGAAGAGGAAGTAGTTAGGGATTGGTGAAGCACCAGCCATTTCAAAAACTGAATCGACGATGTGAAGAAGAAGAAGAAGGTCCCATTAACTTCATCATTGCCTGCGTTTCTTTCTTTCTCTGCGATACTTTTCTTGGCAATCAAACAACGACACCAACTACGGGTGTGTGTCTCTCTCTCTGTGATATGATGATATCAAAGCTTAACTTTTTATTCATTTATATATATATGTAAAGGTAAATCACTATTTATATATACGTAATATTCCTTCTTCCTGGATTGGGTTTTTTCTTTTTGGAGGAAGCGGCACGGCACGACAGGAAAGTTCAGTTGTCGTTGGAGGTCGACGATATGTCGTTTCGTACAGGTGGAGGAATTGTCTGGGACCGTTGGATTTGTGGGTGGGACCTAAACATCAAGTGGTTCGCAAATGCTAGTTAGTTAACATCACAATCAGTCACCCAAACTTTCTACTATACTTTATCATGGATTTGCCTTTGTCAATCACCTCTTGCCAACACCATCACATTTTTTATTTCTTTTAATTTTTTTTCAGTTTTTCTAATTTTTTTAATCATCGCAATTGCGCCTTAAAATGAGAGATATTACCATATTCAGTCATTAACACTAATGATTGAAATTTTTTAAAAAGATATAAAATCAAAATCACAAGAAAGTTTTTTTTACAAGAATGATTTTTGCACGCTCTCCACTCTTCTTTCTCTTTGGTTTTTCTTTGGCTTTCATTTATATTGTTCTTCCTCATTTTCTTTTTCAATCTTTAGGGAGGGATTGTAATAATTGCAATTCCTTCCTACTTTCTATCTTCTTTTGTGTTTTTGATTTGAATAAATCAGATTTTTAATCTCTCAAGTTTTGTGGCGGTTTTGTCCAGATAAAATTTTTGTTCTAATCTTTCTTTGTGAGAGATTCTATTCAAATATTAGGTTTTAAATCTTAACTCATATCTAAGCATATATGCCAAAAGGCATTCAATGTTGTAACAAATTAATGGAGGAGTCTATGACATCTACATCTGGAACGAATATTACTTTTCCGATATGCAGAGAGTTCATGGTAAACAATTTGCTGGCAACACCAAAATTGGTGATGATTTTCATCCTACATATAAGATCAGTTGTACTTTAATTTGTTTTTCTAGTTCAACAATGTTTACAAATTGTTCTTTTCCTGTATTATTATACTGGAGTTCTCTGACTGATTGTAAGTGTCGTCTGGCTTTTCTATAATTTAATTTAGCATGATGTTGTTAAAAAAAATCGCAAGAAAAAAAAGATAAAGGGTTATATTGCAACTTACCCCAAAAATAAAGAATCAATATTGCACTTTGGCCTTCTTTTTATGTACAATATACAATTAAAACTATTTATTAATTTCTTCAAAATTCTTTGTCATTTATTCGAGATAAATTATTTGGTCCCTGATTTATACCGAGTCAACAAATAAACCATGAATCATCAAAATATACGATTTAGGTCCCCTAAAATATCGCACATGTCAATGATTTTGGTATATAGATTTGAATTGATTTTGTAATTTTCAATCCCTGAATTTGTAAAGATGATTCCATTTTCGTCCCTAAATCTGTGATGAATTATTTTTCGGTCATTGAATTTGAGAAAGGAACCAAATTGTCGACGATTGTGATTTTTCTACAATTTCCATATGGTAGGTTTATTTAGAGACCAATTATTGAATTGATATAAATTTATAGACCAAATGGTTGATTTTCTACAATTTCCATATCATTTACATTTTGGTCTCCCATTAGTTAAAGTCATTAACATAAAACACCTCCAACTTGCTTTATTACATTTTAGACAAACTCCAACACATTTTAAAGCACAACCAAACACCAAACTTTAAAGGCAATTAATGGAGAATAGAATTGATTTTAGAGTGAAGAACAAAATATTCTTAAATTTTAAAAGTTGACAAAACAAATCCCTTTGATTTATTTGATGTTGAGAATGCATGGTGGTTTCAATTTGGATATTTTATAGTACACTATAGGCTGAGAGAGAAAATGAGTCCAATTGAAACTCTTTCTAGCCTATTTTTATCTCTCTCAGCATTACACTTCTAAAGTACTATAAATAATCTAAATTGTGATTCGTTCTCGAACACAAAATGTTCAGAACCGAATTTTTTTTTAGTGTTGTCATCTAACCATCTTTCAGTGTTGTCATCTAAGCATCTTTCTCACTATCTTCAGCTAACAAAATCATGAACGTAGTTCCTTCCTACATATAATTTGGGACTTGACTACATTTTATCCTTGTTTTTAACTTCTTTTAAAAATTAGTTTAAATAAAATTTTACTAAATGTATTTTTAAATAAAATTTTTTCTATTTTTAATACTTCTTTAACATAGCTTGTGTTTGAATAAGAAGTATATAATAACCAAAATTTATGGTTGAAAAATAAAATATTATATTATAATTAATGAATTTCCCCACTCTATAGTGTCAACTACGTTGACCTAAGCGTAGACGTGGGGTCATCAAATCCAGTGATAACACCTTCCTCATTTAGCCAACCCAACCAATAAGAATAAGGCATTAACTATTAACCACTACCCAACCATCAATTACATTTACACTTTCCACCACCTGCCTCCTTCCCTTTCCATTTCTTCCAACTTCCTTCATTGTAATGGTCTACACACAATGACACAAATATAAAGACTAAACTAATAGTATTTTTTTTTTCTAAAAGATGACTGGAAATTTTAAAAAATTTAAAAATATATTTTACACAAATTTTAGTCTCTGAAAGATTAAAATGATATACTATTTAGCTTATAAAAAAGATGACAAAAGTACTAATTTCGTCCCCAAATTTTACACTAACTATCAATTTCGTCCTCAATGTTTTACATTTTGGTTAATTTTATCTTTTGACTAACTTCTTTCAATAAATTGACGACAGACTGCATCCTATTTTTCAATCTGGTTAGGATTTGAGTTTCTTTTCTTATCAATTTTACATTACAGATCATTAGTCATGTAGATTATATCGTTAATATTGAGCTAAATTAAGAGTAAAAGATAAAATTGATTAAAATATGAAACATTGGGGATGACATTGACCGTTAATGCAAAGTTTAGAGATAAAATTAGTACTTTTTCAAAAAAAAAAAAAAAGTAATAATTATACCATTTTGATGGTTTTTTTTTTCTTTATAATGGGCCTGGCCCAACCGACACGGCCTTTCCCACGCAAATCACTGCCCTGTGCACAAAGTGCGCACGTTAGCTGTCTCCTTTTACAATCATGTCCGTTCTCTCTCTCTCTCTCTGTGAAGAAAGGATCACAGAGAGTGAGAATGAGAGAGAGAAAGAGAAACGAAACGAGAAGCAGTGACTGAAGAAAGCAAGCAATGGCATTATCATTATTACTATTGTCATTATTATTACTTATTACCTCTAATTAATGGCATCCCTTCATTGCCTTCCTCCCTTCACACCTTCTTTGCTTCGGACACCGAGATCGAGAGCGATACCACCTCACTCTACTGCAATCACTGACCACTGCCTTTAATGGATCTCTCTTTCTCTCCTTTTTCTCTTTTCTCCTTTACCATTCAATTTCATACAATCCATTGATCCATGCTGTGTTCTTGCTTCTTCCTTCTTGCTTGATCATGAACCCTCTTTGCTGCATTGCTCCCGTTTCCATCGATCGGGACAGGGCCAACCCTGTGGTCCCCAAATCACCCGCTCACTGTCACTTAGGGCTAGATGCATCCGTCAAACCCCTCAATTATGCTTCCAAACCCAGCTTTTCCACCCTTGATTCATCTCTCGCTACTGATTCCACCAAGCCCTCCTTCACTTCCAATCACGACGACGAAGATGCGGTCAATGAGGCTAGAGATTCCAAGGTTTTCAGTGGCACTGGCACTGTGGCTGGGATTTTGTACAAGTGGGTGAATTATGGCAAGGGTTGGAGGTCCAGGTGGTTCGTGCTTGAGGATGGGGTGCTTTCTTATTACAAGATTCATGGCCCCGATAAGATTTGGGTCAGCCCGGCCAGAGATAGGACTGTCAGGGTGATCGGAGAGGAGTCATCTAAGTTTATGAAGAAGGCCAATTGGAATCTGAATCGCGTGGGGGGAGCCACCAAGCAATGCAAACCCTTCGGTGAGATACATTTGAAGGTTTGTTCTTATGTTTTAACATGCGGGCATGCTTATGTTACTGCTTTTTACCTTCTTTTTTTGTTACGTATGGTTTGTGTTGAAGAATTGGAATGCCTTTTAGGCGCCTGAATTTTCTATTAGCATATAATATAATATAGTCACTCTATAAAAGTGATCATGGTGTTTTAAACTGAATAAAATATCTATCATGGAAACCCAGACATACAAACTATATTGTTATTTAAAGTTCTCCAACTGGTTTCTTCCTTTCCTTTTTTTTTTGTGTGTTTTTCTTTGGTTTGTTTTAGTTGAAAGTTTTCAAAACTCTTGAACTTGATCTAAATTTGTGCCTCTTTGATTTTTTTTTTGTTTTAATTGTAATGAATAGCGTTTTCTAAATGTAGCTGGGTCAAGCTTGATAGGAAGTTATGAGAGGGGAGTGTTGGGTGGCAGTTATTAGGTCAGAGAATTAGGACTCGAATTACTTTTGGAGTTCGTTTAGGTGAATGATTCTTCCACATGCATATATTATTCGATAGATACTTTTGATCTACCAAATTATGCAAGCTAGCACTTTTGCGTGCGTAGATGCATGACCATTGAATTACGTCTGTATCATATACCAGAAAATATATGTAATTATATAATATATTCACTTTACATCAATTAGGCAATTGGATGCATTTCAAATGTATTGGAGTTCTAAATTAATTGTTTTTCAACTGATAGTGAAAGTACTACAAATCTTTCTTGCTTCTTGAACGATTAAAATAGTTATTGGATTATATTTCCCTAGCTAAGGTGAAACTGACAGCGATAGAGATGGCTGTGGACTTCTGATGTACATCCCTATCTCAAGGAGAAGTGTTATGGATGTATGTTTTGTGATGTTAACTTCTCATGAGCTGAATGGATCTAAACTAGTCTGGTTCACAGGTTTCTTCAGTTCGTGCCAGCAAATCTGATGATAAGCGACTTTCTATATTTACTGGTACAAAAACTCTTCACTTGCGTTGTGTATCAAAAGAAGACAGAGCTATGTGGATTGAGGCACTGCAGTCTGCTAAAGATCTTTTCCCTAGATCTCTAACAAGCAGTGATCTTGGAACTTCAGAAGATATTGTAGTCTCAACAGAGAAGTTACGGTCACGAATGTCGCAGGAAGGCATCAGTGAAGCAGTGATTCAAGACTGCGAATCTATTATGCTTTCTGAAGTTTCTTATCTTCAAGATCGGCTGAAGTTTCTTCAGCAAAAGCATGTGATGTTGTTAGACACTTTAAAACAACTAGAGGTATCCATTTTTCCTTTTGAAATTCATCCTTAAACAGCACATCTATTTGAAAAGCTTCAATTTCATTAGGAATGATTATTAAATGATATGAATTGTGTAACATTGACACTGTTAGTTTTATTTCATTTTCAACTTTGTTGCGGAGTCATGGACTACTTCTGTATCTTTTGAACCATCTTTTGTAGTGTAGATTTAATGATTCTGTCAACCACATGCCATATAAATTGTCTAGGCCTGGAGTACTAACCTTTGCATGCTCCATGGTCACTCTATGAATTACCTTATTATTACAATGCACAAGTTCAATTTTTCTTTAAAAATTCATGCAGACTGAGAAAATAGAGTTAGAAACTACTGTAGTGGATGAAACAAAGGAACGTGAGTCATATTGCGGACAAGGGAATAGAAGGTTTAGTGGTAAGTATATTGATCTCTCCGTCATATTTTTTGCCTTAGAATTATGTTTAAAAATAGGTACCCTGGACCAAAGTAATATGAATGTCCCTTTGGGGATTTATTTATGAAACCTGATCATATAATTTCCATATTAGTCAAAATTGTTTTATGGTAATGAACAGTGGTGCTTTGTGATCAAACTGCTACGAGTCAACTGCAAGAACTTGTTACACCCAAGTAAAATCCATGATAAAATAAAAAATCAAATTAGATGTTGGCTTCAGGGTACATGTATCTACTATGAATCGTTTGTCAGCTGGTGAATTATCTCTATCCTGCTACAGTAACTGGTTTTGATTTAGGTTTCTTGGATGACAGTCTACTTATTCGTTTTCTTTTCATATCTCAGATTTCTATTCTGTCATGTCGGAGGGCAGTGCGACTGATTCTGTAGCAGATAATGAAAGTCAGGATGGAGTAGATGTTGAAACAGATGATGAGGATGGAACATATTTTGACACAAATGATTTTCTGTCTTCAGATGCTTTAAGGAGTGCATCCTACCGAAGTAGGGAGGGTATGGGAAATGCTTGTATATATGACAGAGATTCTTTCATTTCTGACAGCTTGCATGGGATTGAGAAGGGAATTAAAGATATAAAATATCCATATGTCAAAAGAAGGGACAATTTACCAGAGCCAATAGAGAAAGAGAAACCTGTTGGCTTGTGGTCAATTATTAAGGACAATATTGGCAAGGATCTTTCAGGAGTTTGTCTGCCTGTTTATTTCAATGAACCACTCTCTTCATTGCAAAAGTGCTTTGAAGATTTGGAGTATTCATATTTGGTTGATAGAGCATCGGAGTGGGGAAAACAGGTCTGTTTATGTTGTGCTTTCACTTGTCACAAAGTTTTAAAAGCATGATCTCCTAGTTTCATTTTATCATGACAGAGAATATTGTTGGTTACATTGAAGGAAGTGCTGCTTGTGAAGATATCAACGTTGAATAGCTTGAAAAATTTGTGCTCGACCAATGTGTTTACTTGATGTAGACATGTTGTAATTCATTCATCTACTGAAATATATACTTGAATTGATCTCTTTCTTTGTCTTCGTTAGAACTTAGAAGACCTACAGTAGGTGTTTCTCTACTTTATAAATAGCCTCAGTGTGTTCAAGTCTAACGTGGACCCATAAGAATCAATATGTAGTTTTGTTGCTTTATATTTGGTTATCAATTTCCTCGAAGGATTGCAATTATGGCAGTGGTCACTGTATATTATCATATCTCATTAGGCATGTAAATTTTATTTGACGTAATAAAGTTATATATTGCTTGAACTAAAGATCTAGAAAACTAAGTTTACCTTGCCACCATGTTGCAAACCAATTTTAGAGGGCTTAAGTTGATGGGTCCAGGTAAATGATAGGCTCTTGATGATGAATGCTATGAAGCTGACTATCCAGATAAACCAATTTAAAGTAAGTTTGTCTGGGGCCTATTATGGTGCAGTTTGGTGAAGAATGTTGCATGTCCAGGTTTACTATCAATGAACAAGATTCAGAAATGAAGAACATGCTATGTTTCTAGTGCGCATTTTATATATGCCTTTCGTTACTGGATGGGTAATGTTTGAAAATTATGTCTTGACCTAGGGTTTTACATGGTGCAGGGGAATGATTTGATGAGAATTCTAAATATTGCCGCTTTTGCTGTGTCGGGCTATGCATCAACAGAAGGTCGACAGTGCAAACCCTTTAATCCTCTACTTGGGGAGACCTATGAAGCTGACTATCCAGATAAAGGATTAAAGTTTTTCTCTGAAAAGGTAGGAGTTCTTACTCCTTTTTGGTGTATGTAAGGTTTATTCATTGGAATCAAAATTGAGAAAGAACAAAAGGAAAAAGAATTCATTTGTTTGTTGTCTCCTAGGGCTGATATATTTCTATAATACACTGCTAATTTTTGTCTAACAAGAAGTTCACGGCAGGTGAGTCATCATCCGATGATTGTTGCTTGTCACTGTGAGGGAAAAGGATGGAAATTCTGGGCAGACTCTAATTTGAAAGGGAAGTTTTGGGGGCGTTCTATTCAGCTAGATCCTGTGGGTGTCCTCACGCTTCAGTTTGAAGATGGTGAAACATTTCAGTGGAGCAAGGTGACTACCTCAATATACAATATCATTCTTGGAAAAATTTATTGTGACCACTATGGCACCATGCGCATCAAAGGCAGTGGCAACTACTCCTGCAAGCTCAAGTTCAAAGAGCAATCTATCATAGACCGAAATCCGCATCAGGTATGGTTCATTTTCACTGTCAAGTTATTTACTATTACAACAAGTCCTCTGATATACTCTGTACAGATTAGTGTCAACCTCCTATTGAAAGAATTTAAACAACTCATATTGAACAGCTTGGGTGGATCATTATTCTTTTCTTTCTTCTAAGTTAGTTGGTTAGCCTGATTAAACTTTTATTCATATACCAGGTCCATGGGTTTGTTCAAGACAATAGAACTGGAGAGAAGGTAGCAATGCTAATTGGGAAGTGGGATGGGGCAATGTACTATGTCCTCGGGGATCCAACTACAAAGCCTAAAGGATATGATCCAATGACAGAAGCTGCACTATTGTGGGAAAGGGACACCTATGTTACTAAGACAAGATACAACCTCTCCCCTTTTGCAATATCCTTAAATGAAATAACGCCTGGTTTATTGGAGAAGTTGCCTCCAACTGACTCAAGGCTGAGACCAGACCAAAGACATTTAGAAAATGGAGAATATGAATTGGCAAATTCCGAGAAACTAAGACTTGAACAATTGCAGAGACAGGTATTCACCCTAAGCTCCTCCTCCATTCTTGATCCATTTATGTAGTGAGTGAGGAAGTCTGCTCTGATCCGCAGAGGATTTTATGGAGGAATCAAATGTTGTATTTCATTTTATGTATATGCTCTATGTTCAACTTGTCCGGAACTTGCTTGTTACAGATGATTTATTTTCCTAATGCAGGCAAGAAAGATGCAGGAAAGAGGGTGGCAGCCCCGATGGTTCCAAAAAGACGAGGACGGCTCTTACCGTTATGTGGGAGGATATTGGGAAGCAAGAGAGAAAAAGAATTGGGATGGAATTCCTGATATATTTGGACAGTCTTGTGATTTCCCCTCATGCTCTGAAGAGACTGTACATCCTAGCCTGCTTTGAATTACTGGTTTTACTCTGCTGTCTCATTTCTCTCGTTTTGCTAAATGTGAGTTTGAAAGTAGGTTGTAAGTTATAGAAAAGGCACCCCTCAATGTGTATGCTTCATATGGTTTCCCGCATTTTTGGGGTATTGTCATCAATATGCTGAAGTGGTTTATTAACTATAGTTTCTTATATTACCACCTAGGGGTCTTTTTGTAGCTCTCTGTGAGTAACCCTAATATGCTGTCGTCGATTGTTGATACACAAATAGTGCAGATTCTTACGATGCGCCGTGCAATTCTTCGTATCAAAGATCATTTTAAATCAACCAATTGAAGATGTTGATAGTGTGGTAGAATTTCATGATGAGTTTCTATCTAATTATTGCCATTCGTTTATGAATTAACTGGGCTGTTTCAAGGATCATTTAGAACTTATCTGTTTAGGGATGATCCATGATTTACCTTGTTAAAAAATACAACTGAATTTTATTAATATCAGTTTGGTGGAAAAGAACTGTTTCTACATTTTCTTTTGAAAACAAAATAGGCCAAAGTCCTATTTTGGTCCCTCAGTTATGCTCAATGTTTTAAATTAGTCCATCAGTTATTTTTTGTTCTGTTTTAGTCCCTCAGTTTTCTAAAATGTTGCACCGTTAGTCTCTCAGCACTTTCCATTCACTTTTTCCGTTAAAAAAAATGAAAAATAAACTTTCATCCCCAAAAGTTTTAGTTTTTAACATTAAGGTCATTTTCTTTTTATAATATGATCAAAAGGTAAGAACAAAAAATAAATTAAGATTATAATTGAATTTAAACAAAAAAGACAACTTCTCTCTCTTTCTCTCTATCTCTCTTCGTCGCATTGTCTCCTTTGAACGTTGCTCTGTACACAGATCCCTTGATTTTGTTCGCTTCGCTGAAGAAATTCGTCGAAATTTCCAAATCCTCGAACCTATAAACCGTTAACGAATCCACCGCGTACCAAATCCCCTCCAATGAAAGCGACCACGTCCTGCCAAACATATCGGAATCCAACCACTTCTTCGTTGTTGTTGTTGGAGTTGTGAAAGCCGCCGGAGATTTTCGCCGTTCATGGCGGCGGCAGCGACAATAGCAGACGAGAAATCCAGACAAGACCACAAGAAGAATCAAAACAGCTTCGACCGTGACTCCGACGATGATCCATTTCTTGGAAGAGTTCGAACCTCTGGATGTCACCGCCAGAGGCGGCGACAATGGCGGAGGAGGAGAGACCGTTGCCTAGATTTTGGAAGGCACTTGTTTGAGAGGAATCATGATTGGAGTGAAGTAGTAAACTATAGAATTGATAGTAAGCTCGTTGGCGTCGAGAACGCTCTGTTCATCAACCCTAAAAATCTCAACAATGGAAGAAACAGATTCTCCTTAAAAAATCAAATAGGTGAGCAAATACTTGAACTCAGAAGCGACCTGCTTGGCCGTGGGACACCCACATCTAAGAGGAACATTCAGAATAAGGCCAGCTGTTAAATTCTGAGTTTGATAAACGTTTTAATCCGTGTTATTGACGACACCCACAGGAGAGAGAGAGAGAGAGAGGAAATTGTCTTTTTTTTGAAAAAAATTCAATTATAATCTTAATTTATTTTTTATTCTTATGTTTTGATCCTATTATAAAAAAAATTAACCTTAATGTAAAAAATTGAAACTTTTGGGAATGAAAGTTTATTTTTCCTTTTTTTAACGGAAAAAGTGGATGGAAAATACTGAGAGACTAATGGTGCAACATTTTGAAAAACTGAGGGACCAAAATGAAATGAAAAATAACTGAAAGACCAATTTAAAACATTAAGTATAACTGAATGACCAAAATAGAACTTTGACCAACAAAATAATAAAACCTCGCAATTCATTGATAAGAGAACCAAGATGAAGAGAAGATACACTAAAATGTAGAATATTCATCTACCCCTGAAGATCTGTCAAAATGTCTCAACAGCACAATCATTGCGATATTTTGCCAAATTAAAGTTTCTCCGGAATTTTACAGATGCTTGGGATTCCTCAAGAACTTTACAAATGCTTTAGGATAGATCATTTTTGTAAATTATAAAAATATTAAAACAGGGAGCATTTTTTTTTGCCGTATTTCAGGAAGATGGAAAAAAAATAAATTTTAATTACTTGTTTTCATTCTTCTTTATTTATTCTTTCACATCTCATACAATAATTAAATTTTACAATATACTATTTTCATCTATTTATAATTATTTTATAATGATGTGCATTCTTTAATTAATAAATCAATAAAGATTACCTCCAATGGTATTAATGAATCAAATGTTTGGAGATGAATTAACTCCAAGGGTAACAAAAGCAGCTTCTAATGAACTACTATAAGAAACTGAAAAAACAAAATAAAACAAAACAAAACTTGTGGGTGGGTGGGTCTTCTACAAGATACAAAAATTGCATAGCTCAATAAACTCTTATCTCTCTTCTACAAAAATTGCATAGCTCAATAAGCTCTTCAACATATATTGTGATTATACTTAGACAGATAATATAAATGGAAAGATTATTTCCAGGCTTTCCTGCCTCGGAACTGTTTGCCAGCACGGTGCTGCTTTTTCTTTTTCTCTATCCGAGTTTTTGCCACCTTATCTCTCTTGGCAGCCAGTGGCATCTTCTTCTTGTGTTCCTTCTGTCTGTTGCTTAGCCCACCCGTCTGCTCAAACAAACAATACAATGCCCATTTAACACAATCAAACAACACTAATAGTAAGAACATATGTATATATATATATACTAATTTACTAAATGTTATCTGCAGGCCAAGTGAATAGATAAGAAATATGCCACCTCGATGTTACAATACGATGAGACTCGAGTGACTTTGGCGAGTCCACCCTCAAAAGTTGGGTATTGAGAAAGAAGAAATAAGGTTTTTAAATACTCTCTATTGAACATCCTATTTTATTGGACGTGAGACTTGGACATCCCATATTACCCCCAATTCCCTATCACAACATTGGTTTTTGCAATAGTACAGAGTTAACAAGATTATTCTTGTAAAAGCTTCTGAAATTGAAGCACTGAAACTCAAGAAGATATTATAACTATTAAAAATAGGATCCCAGATAGCATTGTAAGCGGGGGCAACATTACCTTTTTCTGTTTGACAGCTGCTCGAGCCACATATTTTCCTCTATCCTCCCTTCCTGCTCTAATCAATGCCAATCTTTCATCCTTGCTCAGTTTTTTCTTCACATGAGCCTAGAAGGTGCATACATGAGAGAATTAAGATAAATTAAATTAAAGGAGCTGTAAAGGGGAAAATCTATTTTTATATAGCCAGTGTAGAAATGTATCCAAAAAAAAAGTGTGTATTATGAGCTCTCTTAAATTTCGCCTAAAATATTGAAGTATCTCCATATTAATTTCCGTGACTTTACTATTTTATTTTTTAGATGAAAACCCATGAGTTTAGTATGACAACTCTAAAGCAAAAATGAGGACAAAATCATCCGGAGCAACATTCAAGCGAAACTCAGCAGAAGATGTCATGTAAATCCACATAGAAGGCACTAGAACAGATTAAGACTCAAAAATATTAATAGATTATTATCTCTATAGTACCTAGGAAAAACTGATCCCATTTCTTCATGAGCAATTACACTATGGGGTTATGCAGCTTTGAAAAGTAAAATAAGTTACTAAACATATTAAATGGTAGGTATTTAAGAAAAAGAAATGCCAACATATTATTAAAACCAAAGGATAATATTTTTTCCTTACTGGCTTGTCTTGCTGCTAGAGATCATCTACAGGACTAAAGTTCAAAAAAGAAGAAACTACTTACTTCAAGCTTGGCAGGATCCAAACGCTTCAAACTTAGTTGATCAGAGCTTGTAACCTTAATTGCTGCTGACTTTGCTAACCCATGCTGGGCCAGGGCATTTTTGGCTTCCTTCTTAGCCTATGGATCACCAATGGAGAAAAAAAAAAAAAAAGTGTAAATGCTACAGATATTAGGGATTCAACTTTTTGAATAACAGATGACCAATTGGAAAGATAAATGACCAAACCTTTAGCTCCTTGATCCTTTGGAAGTCCTCGTTAGAAAGTATTCCATCTGTAGATTCTGATGGGGCATGCCCTGCTGTTGCCCCTGCTAATTTCTTTAAAGCCCGTAGACTTGTATCAGCAGCTATAAGTTGTGCATCAAAATCAGTTAACTTCCTTTTCTTGGCTAAGGAGTTTCTAGTTTTACTCTTCTTATCCATGCTCTCATCATCACTGGATGCAATTTGATCATCATCACTAGATGCATGCAGATCATCATCACTAGATGTATGTAAGTCTTCATCTTCCACATGTTCCGTACCCCCACCATCCTCTTCATTGTCTTCAGGATCATCCCCCTCATCTTCAATATCATCATCACTACTGAGAACAGTATCATAATCGGAAGTCTGACCTTGATCTTCATCTTCTGACCCAAGATCACCACCTTCCACTTCATCATCCTCACTTCCAGTATCATCACTGCACAGCTGGTTCTCTTCCTCACCATTGGAAACAGTCATCTGATCATTGTCAGATCCACTGCATATAGCGTCATCAGAATCATCACCCTCCTCGGCATCATCGTCAATAGTATGTAACAACTCAACACCAGGAACATCAGTTTCAACACTGACTTCTCCATAGGCCTTTGGTCTTGCCTTAGGATCAGTAGGCCGCCCACGGTCTTTCTTAACTAGTAGTGAAGGGCAAAGCTGCAACAAACAATGTTAGTGGGTTTCATGAACAATGGCAAACATTGGGTGGGGGCGCACATGCACATATTCACACCCTTAGAGTCAGTAGTGGTACCTCTCTGAATAAGGCAATCAGAGATCGAGCAGCTATTGAAACTGCCTTCTCATGTGACTTCTTATATAATGCAAGGTCTTGCAGCAACTCTTCTGTCATTAGCTACATTCCAAAAATAAAAAAGGACATTGACAATAGTAGAGAATGGATGAAAGACTAAAAGAAATTAAGGTACAAGAATTTCATTAAATAATGAATTAGTAAAAAGTGAATACATCCAAAGGAAGAGGGGGTTGTGGTACTTACCAAGGGCATGCGCATGCATAACTCTCTCACCACATTTAATCCAACAGTGATAGCCTAGCAATATCAGCAAACTCGTCAACAAATCAAGGTAAGGTACATCTTCGCCTCTATCATGAAAAGTAATTATACTATAAAATATAATGTTAAACAGATAGAAAGGATACCTCTGGTCGTGAGCGGTCATGTACAAATTGATTTACTATCTGTTTAAATAAGGGCTCAACTGCATCAGGAGGAACCTGCTTCCAACATGACCACTTAAATGAGAAATTAATTATGACAAAAATTGTAAGATACCAGAAGAAGGGGAACAGAGAGTCAAATTGATGGGGAAGAGTTATAAATTACAACAATAGAACTCATAAAGCAAAAACAAAAGCTTAATATACCATATCATGGCAAGTCTGAACTGCTGCTGCAAGCAAACTTGTGACATCACGTTGATGCGGCTGGTTGCATAATGCATATACCACAAAAGTCACATCTCAGTAGTACACAGATTACCAACTTTAAGAAAATTAATCAGATAAGATACCTGAACATATTTCTGTAGAAAAGGATATAAATTTAGTAAAATCAATCGGTGAAGACCAACTGTTCGAGAAATCACTTTCAGCATCATCATCTTAACCTGCGCACAAAGTGAAATAGTAGAAAACAGTAAGCATGGGAAGACATAAAAATAAATCATGAGTACTCCTTTATCATGTTCAATTTTAGTCAGAGCAAGCACCTCAAATCTTTCATTACAGTTTTGAAGACGAGAGAACAGCCTCTCAGCAAAACCCTGCAGCAGATCACATGGGGATTCAGGTGTTCTTGAATCTTGATTCAATAGAGAAAAATACAAATCCAAAAAGGATAGTGGTAATAAGAAAATTTGGCAAACCTGTGCGTCTTTCAGGTGATTAAGAGGTGAATAATAACTGGTATTGCTGTTTCGAGATGATAAACGTTGATGCCGTTTCATACTACGCATGGCACGCTGCAGTTTGGCTTGCTTTTTCTTCTTACTAGCCAATGTACCTTTGTGGTGTGCCTTCATTTTTGCAAGGATGATCAACAATTAGACAACATGAAAGAAAATCAACGACATAAATTTCCACAAGTGCTTAAAGAAGACAACAGAAAAGTCATTGTGGTGTGCCTTCATTTTTGCAAGGATGATCAACAATTAGACAACATGAAAGAAAATCAACGACATAAATTTCCACAAGTGCTTAAAGAAGACAACAGAAAAGTCAAGGTGACAATATTAAGATCTTGCAAATGATTGAAGGACACAAGGTAAAGAAAACTATATATATATATATTAGTATAAAGTTTTTCTTGGTAAGTATAAACTTATCTGAAAAATTATACTTCCAAGTCATAACTCATAAGGAATAGAACAATTCACTTAAGCAAATTAACCGCAAAAAGTAAGTGCAAAATATCCAAGTTAAAACAAAATTTGATGGTACATAGTATGGATAAGAAGGAACAAAGGGGAAGAGCATAGGAAAAGAAAAAGGAACAATTCTATGCCTTCCCAAATTTCAATTAGAAAATAAAATTTGGACCTTCTAGGATTAATTAAGATCCTGATATCGTAATTGCAATCCTAAAATAGTCTTGCTCAAGTGTGATCTTTTCACACATTCTATCAAGGTTTTGTACCATAATTCACAATCTTGAATGATTTTACAATCAAAATCACAATCTTGATAATCATGGGAAAAATTACTCTCCCCTCCCCTAGAGATGCCCATTACACCGCCCTTCCTTTTGTTTTGAAAAATTATATTCCCCTCCCCTAAAATCAAAAGGTGTGTTACAATGGCTTAAGATAAGCTATATCAAAATACTCTAATATTTAATAATTGTGAAATATAACAAGTATTAACTGTGTTTTTAACTAGTATAAAATGATTACTAATTTAAAATTAGAATAAGTTTATGATTTTCAACAAAAAATAAACAATACTAAAATAAAATAGAAGAAATGCACCTTACAAGCACGGATATTTTGATAATCTTCTAGCTCAAGCAAAGATTTTGTACATTTTCAAAATAAAGAGAAGGGCCATGTAATATGAACATCTCACAAAGGACTAAACAGGGGATAAGAATGAACCCCAAAATCAATGCCACAACATCTTTTATATCAACTTGCATAGAGAACGTTCTTGTATAGAGGCACATAGGTGTCATGAGTTGGCTACAAAAGCTTCAGTAGCCGCTTAATACAAATATCTGTCAGTAATTCAACGGCTATGTTATTACTTACATGCACACCTTACCTTGTAAATTGCCTCCTTATTTAGGAGAACTTGTGGTTGTGCCGACAATTCATCTTCACTGCTTGAATCATCACTGTCTTCATCATTTTCAATCTTCTCATAATCAAGAAGAAATGATAAAGCTGCTATCATGATCCTGAGAAATACAACTACAAAAATAAAATTTCTACACCCGAGATAAGATTCTGAAAAAGTCACCTAGCAGAATGGATTACCTTGATGATGGATGAAAGGAAGCTGTGCAGATAGCATTTGCAGTTCTATCATCAAACCACATTTTTCTCCGATGAAGCTCACATAGAGTGATAAGCGATCTCTTAGCCCTAGCTTCATCCTCTTGCTATTAACACACATAAATTTATCAAAAGTTACAAGACATCTAGTCATATCAAGAATCATTAGTTACAGAGACATTGTGAATATTCACAAACCTGTAACATTGCAAACAAGACATTTTGAAGTGCTCTGTTCTTCGCTTCATTCTTGTGCTTTTGATTCATGCGCCTAATGCTATGAACAACATGGTCAAACGCCAACTTTCTTAGTGTTCTGTCACCAAGGGTTTGAAGATCCATGAACAATTGAAGTGTCTCCCCAATATCCACAATCTGATATTTAAAGAGAGAAAATCAAAATTGACAGCTAGGAAAGTTCCAGCCGCTCCTTCAAACTTGATTCTGTGACTATGTTTGCATTAGCGGAAAATGAAGTGAAAGGAAATAGAAGAAGAAAAAAAAACAATTAATCTAAATTTAGACCTATAACCTATTCGTCAATTCACATTTAATTATAATATATTGCCCTTAGTATATGTTTGAATTGACAGAAATGAATGAAAACGGAGCAAAATTATATATATCTATATTTAAATAAAAATGTCTAGATTAAAAATTGACTTCCCCTTCCTTCCCCTTCATTCTCCTCAATCAAGCATGCCTACTTCAGCTCTCAAAATTCCCATGTAAGGAGTCACAACTCTTCTCACAGCTCTCAATTTACTATAACATTAACACCAATAACGACCAAATTTACTAGCATCACATAAAAACCAGAGGTTCTAGCAACAAATATGACAGCTAAAATAGTGGCTAACTCAAAAAATATTCTATGACAGTATATTTATTCCTCCGGCCATAATATCCCTCATTGATTAAAACCAAATCGCATACCTGTCTATTAACGAGGAGGATGAGAGCCTGCGTCATGTGACAGCGAAGCCCAGAAGGGAGCGTACGAGCGGCAGAACGAAGCAAATCTGCTAGCTTCTTGGGGAACTCAGCGAGATGGTTGAGATAGAAGGGAGTGACATGGGCCAAAAACATAGCTCTATCACCGAGGTCTTTGGCTACAGAAGGGTCGCTACCTATGCCACTGATAGAAGTGAAATTCATGGCGGCTTGCTGCTGAAAAAGCTCCAAAGAAGAATTGAATTGGCTGTAGAGGAGGAGTAGCTCAGACTCATATCCTTCGGGATCGCACTTCATTTTAGATTGCAATGATGGCAAGCTCAGCTTCTCGGAGCTCCGACCCGACGCCGATAGGGACTCCGGCGTTATGCCGGAGACGGCGTGTGTAGACATGGGAAGGATAGTGTGGAAATGTTGATCCGCAGACGCGGATTGAGAAACAGAAAGAAGCTAAACCTCCGGAAAAACCCTAATTTCTACGATTTGAATACTACCATTACTTTTGACAAGGGTATATACTCTAGCCTAGGTATGAGGATCGGTTGGGCTCGATTTTTCTATTTTATTTTAATCGAACCGATGTAATTGGAGGACCAAAATAACCATCCAATTCATCCAAAAAATTTTAGACATCCGAACCAAATCAAACTAAATATTTGGTTTGATTTAGTTGGTGGATTTTTGTGTATACTTTCTTTTATTTATAGATGTATTTTATATATAGAAGTAGATAGGTTCGGTTTTATTGGATGGTTCGGTTGACCATCAATTTGTAAAATAAACCGAACCAAACTTGATTGGTTCTCTCATTTTTTATCCAAACCATCCAAATTTTAATCGGTTTTGATCGGTTTTCGTCGGTTTGGATTGGTTCATTGGTTGGAATTGGATGGGATCGATTTTGCTCACCCCTACTCTAGCCTCTAGAGTAAATTATAATTTAGATGTAGAGAGTAAATTATAATTTAACTTTGGCTTTGTCACGTAACTTTGCTCCAGGTTTCAAATCAATCTTATATCTTTTTTTTTGTTTCGAATTTGGTCCTATAACTTTATTTTAGATTCCAAATCAGTCCTATATCTTCTTTTGTCTTAGTTTTGGTCCCATATGTTTTGAAAATCTCCCACCGTTAGTTCTCCGTCCATTTTAAATTACAGTTTAGTCTTGAAAATTTCAAGTCCCTTTCACTTTAATCCCTAACTATCAAAATAAAAGTGAAAGAGCATCCTTGAAGATTCTCATCCAAAACCCTCAATCGTCACTGAAATCGCCCTCAAATACTTTAAGAAAGAATTTTCGAAAATTCCAACTTTCTTCTATCACCTCTCTCCTCAAAAAATTGGGGCATTTTCTGGTGGGTTTTAAATTTTCTGCTTTTCAATTTTGGTCCCTCTGTCATTTGCTTTAATTTATGTTTTTTTTGCATTTCCATTCCATTTCATGAAGAATTCATGGATTAGGGATTAAGATGTAAAGTTTGAGAATCTTCAAGGATGCTCTTTCACTTTCATTTTGATAGTCAGGGACCAAAGTGAAAGGGACTTGAAGTTTTCAGGACAAAATTGTAATTTAAAATTGACGAAGGACTAATGATGGAAGATTTTCAAAACATATGGGATCAAAACTGAGACAAGAAAATCTATAGGACTGATTTGGGATCTGGAGCAAAGATACAGGACCAAATTCGAGACAAAAAAAAAGATATAAGACTGATTTGGGACATTGAGAAAAGTTACATAACCAAATTCTCACTTTGGCCTTTAAATTTTTATCTCTTTTTTTTTTATTTTAGTTTTACAAGTTTTTCAAAAAATTTATTTTTAGTTCTGATGCTGAATGTAATGATATCTCTTTCTATATAAGTTCCAAAGTGATAACTATTTTTTAATCTATCTATTATTTTTTAATTTTGACAACTATTTTTTTTCTCTTAATTGAAATTGTCAACAAACAAGTTCAAATTAAACTTCGAAAATAAGTCACTTCTGGCCAATGCTCTGTAATTTTTCAAGTTAGAATGCGTATAAAATCAAATTAGGCCTTAGGCTATGTTTGAGAGTTTTAGTAAGGATGAAGAGGAGAAGACATTAATAAACATTAATAGAGTGGAGAAGAGAATATATTAATGGACTCAGTAGATATGTTGTTTGGGAGTTTTTAGTGAGGAAATGAATGGACACATTGATAATCTTGTTTGGAAGTTATTAGTAATGGAATGAATTATTATTATTATTTCCAATATTACCCTTTTATAAAATTCACTATTGCTTTTGATTAATAATATTTTGGTCCTTGAATTTGAACTAATTTTATACTTTTTGGTCCCTGAATTTGTACTAAAATAATACTATTTGGTCATTGAATTTGAACTAATTTTATGTTTTTTGGTTCTTGAATTTGTACTAAAGTAATAATATTTTATTCCTAAATTTGAAATAATTTTATACATTTTGGTCCCTAAATTTGTACTAAATAATATTTTGCCCCTAAAAATTATGAGGGTTGAAAGTAGAGGCCAAGTGAATATAATATTAGGGTTTATAAAGATAAGTAATATTAATAAAATTATGAGGGTATAATTGTTTCCAAAAATTATAAAGTGTCCTCTCCTTCCTTGGCCCCCCAATTTGGGGTGTTAGCAAAAATTAGATTTTGAGGTGTCAAAGGGTGCTTTGGTGTCCCTCCTTGTCTTCTCCACTCTCCCCTCAAAAAAATCCAAACATAAATTTTTTACCTTTCGTCACTCCCCTCCTCTCCATTCTCTCTTGACACCTCTTCCAAATATACCCTTAAGGTGAGTTGTGGTCAATGCCCTATAATTTTTCACTTTTTAGTCTCAAAGTCATTTTTAAGTTTGATTTGACCTCATTTGCTAATGGTTTTAATTGGACAAAAATATGACTTATCAAGAGAAATCCATAACTCCGAACTCGTCATAATTGAATTTGAAACAAGAAAGATACAACTAACTTTATTAGTTCGACTATGAAACAAACCGTTCACTTTCATAGTCCAATTTGACTCTGCTTTACTACTAATGGCCCTAATTGGATAAAAAAAAATTGGCAAAAGCAACGTGTAGGTCTATACTGTATGAATTTGAAACGAGAGAGATATAATCACATCCAGTTATTGGGACTAAATAGGAAAACTTTTAGGACTAACATTATAAGGTTAAAAGGTCATTTTGGTTCTAAATGTTTCAAAGTTGCTTTCGAAGTATTATTTGACCTTGTTTGTCAACAGTCCCAACTAGACAAAGAAAGAACTTGTCAAGACTCAAGAGTAACTTGTAGCTCTGATTCTATTGCATTCAGACTTGAAACACGAGAGAAATAACCAAAATTATAAAACAAGCGACCTATTTTCAAGTTCGATTTCATGTCTGATTTAACTTAGTTTGCTGATGACTCTAACTAGACAAAGAAAGAACTCATCAAATTTAACATGTAGCTCTGATTTAATTATATTCGATTTTGAAATGACCATATTCAAAATTTAGGGACTAATTATGGAACTTTTAGGAAATATTAAGGACCAAAATGGAACAAAAATAATATTAGGAACCAAAACGGAACTTCGTTTAAACATTAGGACCAAAATAGGTTTTTGACCTAATTTTTTTAGTACCCGTTTGGTTTTTCATACTCATTATCCAGAAGACCAGAATCACACTTCAATCGTCGTCGTGGCCGTGCACTCGACGGTAACGAAGTGGAGTCGCCACTATCCATCCTCCTTCACCACACTCGGATGAGGGTTGAATCGAATTGAATAGGGTTTTAAAGCTTATATTTGGGGGCTACATGTGTCAGCTATGAACTATGAAGCTTCAGTGCCTTCCCATTAAGAGCTTCGCGGTGGCTACGAGAAATGGGATTCATTCAAAGAGTCATAAGGTACTGTTATTCGTGTTTCCCATGTTTGCGTTGGAGGTAAAAGCATGTTCTTTGGTGTTTTGTTTCTGGAAATCACTATATAAGAGATGTAGGTGAAGGCAGTAGAAAGCCCCATATAGAAGAAACGAATCCTTAGAGTCTGATTTTCCAGCTAACTCATACCAGCTGAAGTTGTAAAGTTGAAAGGATTAAAATGTGTTGATTTTATGACTTTTTAAGGATTAAAAAGTATAAACTACACTTTTAGGGATTGAGTTGTTGGTGTATCTTTCATGACCAATTTATATGTTTACTCTGTATTTTCCCATTAGTAGGTCATTCCAAAATTGGAACTCAGCAATGAAGAGTTTGTGGACAAATTACTCAGCAGAAGATGGACCTTGCCTAGTCCTGAAACAAAGATTCACCAAGTAATACAAAGAGACAGATCACATGGTTATACCTTCTCGTTAAACACTAATCCTTCTTTCAGTGATGGCACAATGGATATGGATAAAGAAGCTCGATACTTCTATATCATGCGAGATGATTTGTTGCACCCACTAATTAATGGCAATAAAGCAAGGAAACTGGATGGACTACTTCCTCTGCTTGAAGATTATTCGGTGACTGATGTGGTAAGGTTATCCTTTAAAATATCATGAATTGGGTTTCTTTGATCTTTGGCAACCTTTTTGTGGTAATTCACTTTTCCTTTTATGGTATGACCACAAGGTATACTCAACCCATGTGTTTTTGTGGTAATTTACTTTGTTGGCTTCTTCAAGCCATAATTTTTTTTGTTGTTTCCGTCATGATTATTACTATTTCATCTGTTTCTTCTTTTGTTGAACACTCTTGAACTCATGGCATCATTTCATTCACGCAATAATTGGATGAATAATCTCGTGTTAGTGAAATAGAAACAGAGTAACAATAACGTAGATTTGTTCTACTCAAACTCTTAAAAAAAGTTGGTTTGCAGCATCAATTATTAACATATTCTACAAGCATATTAAAACGGATGATTATCTAGTAAATTTATAAATCATATAACCATTTTGGTTGGTAATATAGTATATTAGTTCTCGGTCAGTATCCCCTTCGTTTGTTCCAACCTGTTTTAGCAATTATTGTATGCACAGTATTTTTGACCTTGTAAGGTTCCAAATGTATTGTTGATTACTTCCAAGTTCCAAGATTACATAACATTTTACTTACATTTTTTAGGTTACGTGTGGAGGATGTCAGAGTGCTCATACAGCTGCTGTTGGTAGGTGCTTTAATTGGCTGTGGTAAAAAAAAGCTTTGAGTTTTCTAAAATGCCGTAATTTTTATTTTGCTGGACCAAGCATTACAATGATAATTCCAGATCATTATTGGCATGTTTTGCAGCTGTTCAATGTGCTGAGAGAGGAATTAAGTCACATTTGCTTCTAAGAGGAGAGCAGCCTGAAATCTTGACTGGCTATAACCTGATCTCTACAATATATGGAAATGTCACATACGTGCCGAGATCTATTTATGCCAACCGTGAAGACATGCTAAGGAGTCATGCTAAGTTGGTGGCTGGTAACAATGGCTCTGTGCTATGGTTCAGGGACATCATTGAAGCTACTTCACGGGAGTTGGCACAAGTGAATACAAGTAAAAGTGATGGAAACCATCTAAGAAAGATTTTAGTAATCAATGAAGGTGCTGGGGATTCTGTAGCTCTATTAGGTAATAACAATGTTCAGTCCCAAAAAAACACAACTTCTGCATTTAGGTTTGCATGTTTCGAGAACCGTTTTCTTTCCCAGAGTCAAAATTTAGACAAAATTAGCATCAACCTGACTTCTGGTTATTGGTACCACTATTTAGAGTCCATTTTCTGTTTTTTTTTTTCATCTTTATTAGAAAGCTGTGTTTGCAGGAGTTTATCGTCTTTCTTTTGGATTTTCATGAATTTATTTATTGAACCATTGCAGATATTAATTTTAGCATCAAGTCATCAACTGATGTTAGGATCCTGTTGTTAATATTGTCATTAAAAGATCCGGGCATTTAGTGCCGCATATTCATAGTAATCTTTTTATGTAATAATAATAAAACAGATTTCATGGGCTGCAAAACCATGCTTACTCTTGAAATCTATTTAGCTTATGTTCTGTTCATATGTATCTTTATAAGTAATAAAACATCAGAATTAGTTCATGTCTTTTACTGAGCATTCTTCTTGTTGATAGTAGTACTAAGGGATTGTCATTGAAGAAAGTCAAATACATTATCTGTGCACATTTATATCGTTTAGGTCTTAATCACACTTGTTGTCAACAATCAATATTTTTTTTTTATTGATGAGTGTGCCTATTAGAGGGTTATATTGGTAATGTTAAACCACTTTCTTTTTAACCGTTATTTCTTGATCAAGTTAATATTATTTTTAGTTTTATATATCATCTCAGTACATATTAGTTTATTTATTTAATTTTACATTGTTATCTTGATGAAATTCAATAGTCAGTGGCTCTAATGACTTTTATGATCTTTTATTTCTTCTTACAGGTGTTATTCGGTTAATGCAATACTTATCCGAGAATCATTTATTTGGAAGACAGAAGGCCCTGAAATTTGTTGTAGATTCTGGTACTGGAACAACAGCTATTGGTTTAGGACTTGCAGCCCTATGTTTAGGGTGTGTTTCGGTTTGTATAGTATGCAAATTTGTTTAAACAGAATATTTTTCAATGTTTTATGCGCCAACACTTGTGCTTTGAATCATAGTACAAAGACTACATTGATTGAATAACAGTAATCTTGGCTATTGCTTCCATGCAGACTCCCATGGGAGGTATATGCAGTCATGCTGGCTGACACAATTGATGTATACAGACAAAAGGAGGAGCGTTTGGTTTCTGAATTTAAGAAGCATTTTGATGTTCAATTTATTGACCGGAGTGTAATCAAAGCTGATTCCAGAATGGTGCATTGGGTGGAACGTCACCATCCAAGAAAGTAAGTGTTTTATAGACTTCACTCCTATGCTCTCATCATTATGGCAGTGATTTTGGTCGAGCATATCTGCTCATTATTATCTTAAGAAGCTCTTGTTTGCAAGGTAGCTAGTAGTTTTAGCAGAGGCGTCCCAAAGCAAATGGTTTTTTGGAACTTCATTCTGCATATAGATTCATCAATGTTTAGTAGTACTATATATTAATATGACATCAACTCTTAAACTCTCTGAAGTTCTACAAATTAACATGCATATTTTGTATTTCTAGTTAAATGGCTAAGATGCCATCATTAACTGAAATCTATCAGCAAACAGTTGAACTTCAACTATTATGGTTGTTGTGTACAATTTTGTTATTAGTGGCCATTTAATGTCAAAAGTTAACATCTGTAAAAGAGAGGTTAAAAAGTAAGCCTAGGGATTACTGAAAGTAAACACACTCACAATATTAAACACTGCATCTGCATGTACTCGCAGCCTGTATCTGGATATCAAATATGGTCTCTCTCTTTCTCTCTCTCTGTGGCTCTTTTTCTGTTTGTTGCCTCCTGATGTATATGCATATTTCTACTTCCAAATTCTAGGTTTGGGAACATCTTGGAAGGAGAAATGCAAGAATGCCAGAAAATTGCACAACAAACTGGGATTCTGGTGGATCCTGTGTACACTTTGGCTGCTTGGGAAACAGCAATGCTTCTCTGTGAAGAAGAAGGTAAAGGAGGATCAGATTCAGAGGTGGTGATGCTTCACACTGGAGGCACATTGGGGATGTTTGGATTAGCTCAGAGGTACAAAAAGTATTTTGGCACCCTCAAAAATGAACCCAATCTTCATTGAAAGAGGACAAAACCAATGTCCATCAAGACAGGTTGGTGCTTACTGTGTGTCTGTCTCCATGTATTATTTGCAGCTCTTGTTTCTACCAAAATGCTATAAAGATCAAAGAAATTCTCATTAAGCCCACTGCTTTCGCCTGAATGTCTGTTGGTCCATTTGTAAGAATTTGAAGTTCAATTCTCCCAAGGGCTAATGGTACACCATTTTAGGACTTGTTAACTTAAAAGGATACTATCACTATATTTTTTTCCTTTTAAATCCAAGCAAAAAAGTTTTTCCCAACATGATCCAAATTTGATGTTTGATGTGATTTTTTTTTTCAAGATTTTGGTGTTAGTAAAATAATGCCACATGGCAGAAAAACAACAGCGCATCTTACCTATTATGGGGAAAAAAAACTTTCTCGGAAATGAAATGTCTCTTGGCCTTATTTTAACTTGTTTTAATTACTTTCTTTTTATAAAACTAGTATGAGACTGAGCGTTTGCACGGGTTTTTTTTCGTCAATTTATATAATTGGGAATCCTCAAAATATAACTTGTCAATCAACAAATAAAGTAATAACAGCCTAACAATTTTTACAATATCTACAATTTCACAATATTACTGTCAAGGATAGGGTCTGAACTGTAAAATCAATATGCTTGCTTTGTCATCAATCAGCACAAAGAAAATAGGATAACATTCTTACTTAGGTCTACAACATAATGCCTCTCTCATCTTATCATAGAGGCCTTTCTCATGCTAAATGTCAACTAAAAAACCCACCCACCATCTCCTGCAGAATTGGCCACAACATCATTAATAATTTATGGCATCAACAAAAGTTTAGAGCAGTAAACTGTAAAAGACATCAACAAAAAAGTTGGACTTTATGGCATTTCAATATAACTCTACCATACTAATCTAAATTTAACAATCATTACTTAAGAAGAACCAAAAAAAATAGAAAATAAACCTCACAACTCACACTTTAATCTGTAAGAAAAAAAAATTAACGACAAATTATATTTTAAACGGAAGAAAATCTAATAAGAAGGTCAAACATGTTTTTTGCAATAAAAGTAATCTAATAAATGTACAGCATAGCTCAACATCAAACTTAAGACAAAATCCAAATCTATTACAGTAAATAACATAAAAGGTCCTATGATTATATATGAGTTTAAATATTTTAAGCACTTAACGTTTAACATTACCAAATATTTTAAGCACCCATTAGAGAAGTTCTTATATAAAAATAAACCATATTTGATGATTCAATATTAAAAATATTTATAGCTAAAATATAAAAAAATTAATTTTAAAAAAAATCAGTCCTTAATGATGATTTGGTCACTGAATTTGATATGATTTTTTACTTTTTGAAAATCATAAACTACGACTACGATAACATTTATAAGATGGATATTTTAAATAAATTGGTCTCATAAAAGGTTTATCAAGATACGAAGAGGGAGATTCTAAATAAAATTTTGAAGTTCAACAAATATTTAGAAATAAACCCTATTTGTCTGGAGAACTATTAGTTTAATTTTAGGCTGAAAGCTTATGTTGCACTTGCACCAATATAGGTTTGGATACGCTGTACAATTGATTTTGAAAATTATGAAGTGTAGTATGATATCATTTATTAAAGGGTAAAATGTACTTTGGTACCATAAGAGACAAAATTTGACACTTTGGTACCTTGAGGTTTGCGTCGTTAGCACTTTAGTACCCTGTGGTTATTTTTTGTCAAGATTTAACAAAAAATGCTGATGTGACTTAATCTTAGTCGTCGATTTCTACTATATCTTATCCGTTAGTTTCTATTGCCGCTTAAACCATATTTCACTCTTCAACAAGATTTCTTTTGTGCATTTAGGTCCTCTCCCTTTGGTAAAACGAATCAAAACACAACAAACTAAAAGAATTGATGGAGTGAAACTAAATATTAATTATTTAAATATTTAGTGGGTCACAATTGCTAATTAATTCGTGATTAGTAGTAAATATACTATGTAATTAATTAAATTGATTAAAAACTACAAAAGAAAGGTTAAAGAAAATTATCTCTATCTCAACTTATATATTCCCTTTAAGTATATGTCAACTAATTATATTAAAATTGGAATATGTCAAATGGAAATATACTATTTAATTAATTAAAATATTTTAAATTGCAATTAATCAAGAGAAAAAATTCTATCATAAACATCCATATCTTTTATTATTAAGATTTAATATCATTCAATTTATTATTTTTCTTGGATTCAACTTTTTTTCCTTGATTATACACATTAAGAATTTATGAACATTATCTAAAATATATTCTATTTAATCAAATTTGATGTTTCAAATCAATTGTCATTTAATTACCATTTTTCTATAAGAATAACATTTGATTATTTTGATTGTATTTAACCAATATAATCACTGTTACGTTATACTTTTATATGTAACCACGATCAATGATCAATGATGATATATATAATCTATTCTCTATGATATAATAAGGAGAAGCAAGCCTCAACTCATGCCACATGACTCCTACGTGGCATGGGCCCACCGTCTAATCTGACATGGATGTCCATGACGTGGCTCATATATGGCATATTTGATATCACTGATTGCATGCCATCTGGAATTTAGCTGACAACTATATTGTATTGCCATGTGGAAATTGTAAAATTATCTTAAATAATTGTAATTGTGCATGATTGTAATAGTTTGATTCACAAAATTGTTAATTGATTCCAATTATAGTAATCCTATAAGCATGATTGGAAATCACAATCATGAATTTTGTGATTGAATATTCTCGATTAATTATCATAGCTAGAGTTTAGTAGTTATTTTAGGCAATATTAGAAATTCATATAAATTATGAAGAAATGTCTATTACTTCATGAAATTATAATAAATATAAAATTACAGAGAAATAAGAATATACAAAGTAGAGAGAAAAGTAAGAGACTCAAACCGGTAGAGACTCGTGCTGATAACGTGTTATAAAATATAAGAAATAAGAATATACAAAGTAGAGAGAAAAGTAAGAGGAGAGAGTGATTCTTTCATTGAAGTGATCTCATCAACTTTACATCAACACCTAAAACATCTATTTATAGGCTAAAGGATCTATAAGAAAGATGTATCAACTTAATGTACATAATAAAGGGATAAGATCATATTGATGTACACGGAAAATTACAGAAAAAACTCTAACTTCTATACATTGAGAATATCAAAAGTCAATTGTAATTTTCACAACCATTATATTATTTATAACAAATTATGGATTGTTAAAATTGAGAAAGTAAATAATTGACTAATTGAGATTATAGATTTATAGGGCACAAAGGCAGTGGCAAACATTCCTGGTAACAAGGCTTGCGGGGAGCAAGCCAACCACACTTCCTCTTGTCTCTCTCTCATTTAATTAATTAATTAATTAATTTCATCTCATGCGCTTCACGTGCCTACAAGCTTTTTTTTTTTTCATTTCACTTTTAACTCTTTAATATTGTAACTTTCTGAATTCTGCTTAGTGTGACTTGGAATATCAATTTTGACAAGCATTTAAGGGTATGTATAAATTTGGTAAATATATTTTATAGTATAAAGTATTTTATACTTATTTTAATTTATATTTAATTAAGTTTTTTAAGTGAATAAATAATGCGTATCAAATATCGAGTATATCTAATTTTTATAATGAAATACTATATCATGTATCCACAAATTTTAAAAATATTTTGAATACCAAATAAGATAAGTCAATATTAGGAAAAAAAAAAGGGACTGAATTACTCATTATCATTCCTAATTTGGTTGGAGGATCCTTCTCTTTTCATTTCTGATCATGTATAGATTAGAATATTAGATTGAGATCACTCAATAAAAATAAATTAAAGTATATGTGTGAAGAATATTTCATGAAAATTAAGCTCCACTTATAAACACAGGAGTTTGACCCAAGACATTATGAAAAATATAGCAGGTCTCCGCAAATAATTACTCCCTCCGGTTCTGAATATCTGGTGTTTTAGAAAATTATTTTTGTTCAAAAATATCTGATGTTTTATAAATTCAATAGAGCATTAATTATTTTTTTACCATTCTACCCCTATTAAATATAGTAGAGTCATAAATGTATAAACATTTTCCAAGTAATTTAATAGGGATAGTTTAGTCATTTTACTTAATTTTTCTCTTCATTCTATGTTGGTTAATCATTTCTTTAATCTGTGTGTAGAAACCTTAAACACCAGATATATAGAACCGGAGTGAGTATCAAATATGTTAATGATGGTGGAAGGTCTATTAATCTATTTATAGTTTGTAGAACAACTTAAAAAGAATGATATGATTCAGAGAATTTGTCTTTATAAGACATCTAGTTTCTAGGCTATTAAACACTTAAATTAATTACTTGGAAATCTTTACACACAAAAATAGAGAAATGCTTTAATTAATGGAATGCATTCCCAAAAGATTCAAAACTTGAAAATTCAAAATAGGTGTGATGTGCTTTATGGCAACATTGGTTTTTGTAAAATGGTACGTATCTGAAACCACTAAATAGGAGCTGTAAATAATGAAGGGGACGCTTTGTTTATTTGACAAAAAAGGACAAGAAGTCCTTACTATTCCCATCTGAGATGCATCAGGCATGAAAATGGGTGGGGGAGAAGTTAAAACAAAGGAAAAACAAGATAAGTATGAGATTGTGATTTTCATTTTGTGGTGTAAATGTGTAATATTTGAAGTAAGCTTAATTTTCTACCAACAAAAAAAAAAGTAAACTTAATTATTTAATTTTAAAATATGGCTAAATTAAAATGTATAAAATTCTCATGAATTTTAACTTTAGTTATTATTCAACAAATCTTTAAACTTTGAAAAATAACAAAAAAAAAACTCTTAACATTTAAATTTGTGCAAAAAGATTATTTTTTATAAGATTTTATTAAAAAATAAATTCTTATAATTATTGTTAGATTTTACCGTGGTTCAAAATCAAAATGAAAATAAATAGCACAGAAAACAAAAACTTTCTTAAACGAGTCTGGTTTAGTAGATCCTCACTTGGTCCCTTAACCAAGTGGTGAGGATTCGAATCTGACATTTGGGTATGGAAAGTATTTTATGGTCAGTCATTTACCTTTAAGTGGATGACCCGCAGCGAATGAATTAGTCATTATTCCTAGCGGTAGATATCCTTGATTTATACAAAAAAAATTGTCTTAATTTTTTTAATAAAAATTCTGATAATGGGGTTTATTTACATAAAATCAAAATTTTAAAGGGTTTTTTTTTTTATTTTTCAAAACTCATGATATTTTTTTATACAATAACTAATATGGAGGAGAATTTGATGTATTTTAATGTGAAATATTTGATTCATAATAATGAAACAATAAAAATATAGTGAAAAGGGATTGGATGGATTGGATGGTGAGGAAGGAATGAAACATCACTATCAAATACTTTTAGTGGCCACATGAAAAGTGTAAGATTCAAAGGGAAGCATAAAAGAGCAAAAAGATGAAGGAGGCATAGTAGCTATAGCTATCCATAGTGACCCATCCATACCATTTTTGTAAAGCAATTGGGGAACAGTACCAATACCACCTAGCTTACCTACACGTACCTCTTTTTTTAACTGTTGTTGTCTTCAACCTCCTCAATCATCACACACATACACACATGTTAAATTAATTATATACATCTTATAACTCCATTATCCATATCCTGTATATATACCTATTATTCAATCCTCACAATATAATACACATTATTGTTTGTTTGTTGGGTAAATTGCAAGAAAATTGTAGATTATGTTTTACTACCAATTATTTTGTCATAATTTGAATGAACTTGCTCCTCCAATTAAGTCCCACCTATTATTGATCAAGGATTTGTAGTAATCCAATAGAGAAAACGAGTTTGAATTAGACATATTGATTAGTTAAATTTATTCATAGTATAACAATCGAACATTCACATCGAAAAATTTGTTGAATGTAAGATACAATTTGAATCATTATAGGTAGAGTGGAGAGAGTGAAAAGAACAAGTAGTGAGAAAAAATGGTTCTACTGACACTTTTTTCTTTAATATATTTTTATCTCTCTCAGCATTATACCTCTAAAGTATTATAGAAAATTCAAATTTATGTAAGACAACTTAATTATAAAACCTTAAGCTATTAAACTTCAAAAATTGAACACAATTGAATGAAATAATAAGATTTTGAACACAATTGATTTTTATGTCAAAATTAAATTATTTAAAAATTAAAATTCCACACATGATCTTATGTTCAATAAATTAAAGTTGCTTACAATCTAGCCTTTTTTGTTTCTCACACCATAACAGTGTAGTGAGCTAATTTTATTTATTTATTTATTATAGTCATGGGGTAGTGATATATGAGTAATTAATTAAGGTAGAGCCAATGATGCTAGTTTGGCTCATTAATGTACAGCTTTACATGACACACGCCATGATTCCTAGCTACATCCGTACTTGTTGTTTGGCACAATATGCATGTAATGTAACAACATATAATTAAATAATTAAGGGTGTAATTGACTAGACTAATTACAAGAAACGAGTGCACGTACGTCGTGCTCATACAAATAAAATAAAGGGATGTGGATATATAATAGAATGAAATAAAATATGAATAAATGGTAGTGGAAAGTTTAAGTTGGGGAGTGGAAAAGAAGGCGAATAAATTAATGGAGGAAGGGTGAGACAATGACAATGAAAAACGTGGAAGGAAGGGACAACAACATGCAAAGAATCAAAATTATATATGGACCTTATCACAATATTTTTTTACTTTTCAACCCTTAACCTGCTCTCGTGTTCCACTTCCACTTCCACTTCCACTCCAATACATATATAACTCAAACAACCCCTAAACCATATTATTTTTATTCTCAACATACACCTTGTTGAGGAGTCGATTGAAAATAGTGTAACTTAATTATAATGTATATAATAATAATTTCTTGTGGCTGAATATGGAGGCCGTGCGGGGTCTGAGATTCCCGGAACGACGTCGTTTAAGGAGGAGCATCTTCCTTCCGCCTTTCAAAACTACAGGGAATCGGATCCTGAAGCAGAGCGCACAGCTGGGGAAGAGAAGGAAGTTGAAGAAGAAGATGAAGAAGAGAGGGTGAAAATTTCATAATGGCCCTTGCTGTTTTTTGTGTTTCTGGTATTCAAATGTTATAATATATTGCATATAGGTCCTTTTTAAGTCCACCTCATCTTACTTTGCCACATCATGATCCAACTCACTGTGACACGTCATACTTAACAGCTAAACATGGATGGAATTGAGCATGGGACTAACGGTGACACATTTTAATTTGAGAACTCAACAAAAAAAGTTATGAGACCAAATTCAAACCTTTGCCATAGTTATGGGACCAAAAGTGCACTTAAACCTATAATATAAAGTAAACTAACAATTTGGTCCTTGAAAGATTGAATTATACAATTTAGTCCCTGAAAGATCAAAATGGTATACTTTTTAGTCCCTGAAAGATCAAAAAGGTATATTATTTAGTCCATAAAAAGGATTAATTAGTATACCATTTTGACCTTTCAAGGACTAAATTATACATTTCAATCTTTCAGGGACCGATTTGTTATTTCGGTGATCTTTTAAGGACCAAATTGTTAGTTTACTCTATAATATATTATATATATTAGTAATTAATTATAAAAATATAAATATTATATATATTTGCGGGTTCGCGGGTTGGGTTGGGTTCATAAACCTCCAGCCCGCAAATCAACCCACATATGTGCGGGTTGAGAATTTTGAACCCAACCCAACCCGCGAACTCAACCCAACTCAGCCCGTGACTAAGAGTTGAGTTGATTTTTGCAAATTTGGAGGTCAAGATGCTCAACCCAAAGAAAAAGTACTATGAAGCAGGAGGCCATTATTAAAAAGTACTATATTTTATTTTGCCATCACTGGAAATTCCTCCACAAGCCACGTGTACGGCTTACATCCTTCTTATGTCCCTTATTCCAAATCCCTCCACTCTCTTCCCTTATTTCCTTGACCACTTTAATTTCCTCCATTTTTGTTTTAAAAAACACTGTAAAATTGTTTTTTCTCAACATTGTTTTTTCTCTTTGTGCCTTCCCTTCTCTGTTCGTTCGTTAATCTGCATCTGCATGAAAAGTAAAATTGTCTATTATGTTTTTTGCACTTTCCTTCCATTTTGCTCCTTTTTCTCCAATTCTTTCTCTCAACTCTTGGAACTCTTTTGAATTTTTCTTTCCTCAAATTACTAGTTCAAATTTTAATATCCTTCTAATTCAATTATTCAAGTGATGATAAAGAGATATGTATTTTTTTGCTTTTTTTAGTTTGGTCAAAGTGTAAATTTGATCTCATATCTTTTGTTGAGTTCTCAATTTAGTCTAATATCTTTTTTTGTTACACTTTTGATTTTATATCTTTGCAAAATGTCCCAATTTAATTTCATATCTTTTGGTCAAGTTGCAGAAGTTGTCTTATATTTTTGCAAAATGATCAACTATTAGTTGATCCTTTTATAAAGATGTGGGACCACTTCTATACCTGACTTAAAGATATAGGACCAATTATGCAATTAACGCCAAAATATGGGATAAAAAATGCAAAAAAAAAATATATGAGACTAAATTGAGAATAAATATTACGGTAACAAATTAAAATTTTAACTCAAATTAAAAGGTATGCTCAGGATACCCCTTTATGGATTCATGTTGCTACCGAATCGTACACCACTGTTGTAGGTTTTGACTTGCTGAGTTGGACGTGTCATTTGGATTATAGCAATATATCCTCTTCTTAATTTATGTGGAAAGACTTTTGGAGGACGAAAGCCCTTAAGAGAATTCTGGTCACGGCTTGGAAAATTTGGCATGATGCTATCCCGACATTGTCTAGTTTGAATCGTCACCACCTTAGATGTGAAACCATTTGTCCGTTCTGTGAGTTTCAGGATGACTACGTGTCCCACACATTCCTCAGCTGTAGTTTTGCTAGAACGGTCTGGTTTGAGTTACCTATTTCCATAAGGTCGACTCTAAGTTTACAAGTGTTTTAGAGGTAGTTCTATAACGGGAAAAAGAGGTGGGAAAAAAATTCAACTTGCAACTATATATGAGGCTTGTTTAACTATTCTCATGACGCTAGATATCATTTGGAAGGTTCATAATGTGAGGGTTTGGAAGTTTGTCAGGGTGCTGCCGACAGCAGTTATTAAGATTATTAACTCTACTATTTTTTAATATTTTATTTTTTTTAGTTGTAATCCTTCTAATTCTGAATCATTTATGATGAAATTAGAGGCTAGGGACTAATTGTTTCGTCAAATACAGACGAAGACAAAGTTATTCATAGACTCACTACTATAGATAACTCGTGTGACTTGCCCTACACCTCTAGCTTATAGTTTTTTACTGTTTATTTTGTCGTCATTGTTTTTTATGTTATAAAAAAAATAAAATAAAATTGTTTTTTTGCCAAAAAAAAAACAATAAACCCGAGTTCCGATACGCGGAGGGCAGATGCGTCATTTCGGTGTGGCCCAATGGATGATGGCAAAAGTACATTTTTAGCAACTTTGGGCTCCAAAGCAAAGTGGAGAATGAGGAAACACCCAATTCCTCTGCGCTTTTCTTACTACTCTCTCTCTTTCACACACACAGGGACATTAGAGAGAGAAAGATAGCTTTTTAGAGAGAGAAACAAGGAGCGAGCGAGTGAGTAATCCATAGACCATAGCTAGGCATTAATAGTAGTAAAAGAAAAAAGATTATAGAGAGAGAGAGAGGCTAACCCAGTGGGTGTGTGAAGCTGAAACAGCCGGAGAAGGCACACACACGTTCGATTCAATTTCTTGCTTCGTAAACATAAAACCAGTTTTTTCTCCACCCCATTTTGCCGGGAAACCGCTTTTCTTTCTCTTTTGGTGGTTTCTTTTGTTTTTTCTCATGGCAGAAACCGGTATTGTCCGGTTTCCGGGAAGCCTAGACCCACGAGCCCAAGAGTATACTCCCATAAATCCCACACTCTTCCGACCACCCCATCTTTTCTACCCTTACGCGCCGCCGCCCGCCGCCCCCCTCCACCACCTTCCGTCTCCGGCGGCGGTCGGTGTTCCCTATCCGCACACGTTCTCTGCTCCTCCCGCGGCGGCGTACGTTAGCCAGGTTGCGGTTTCGGTTTCGGTTTCAACCCCAGCGGCGTCGCCGCCGTGTTCGAGCTCGCCGACGCGGTCGCTTTTGCTGACGTCGGTGCCGGCGGAGACGGCGAGCGAGACGACGTTAAGGAGAGAATTGGAAGTTTTCGGCGATGTGAGAGGCGTGCAGATGGAGAGAGTGCGAGAAGGGATCGTGACCGTTCATTTCTACGATTTGAGACATGCAGAGACGGCGTTAATGGCGATTCGAAAGCAACACATGCAGCAACAAACGAGACTTCGCAATCACTATGCTTCCCTCTTGAAGAAAAATAATTCGACGTCGTTTGAAACCCCACCACCACCACCGCCGCCACATCCGGCGGCGCGTGGGCTTATATCGGGCCGGGCCGTGTGGGCCCAGTACGTAGTTCCGGCACATAACGCCGTCCCAGAAGGCCAGAATCAAGGGACCATTGTGATTTTCTATTTGGATTCGGAGGTGTCCTCCGAGACTCTCCGACAAACCTTCGAGGCTTATGGTAATGAGAAAATAATAGTTTTATTTTATTTTTTTGAATTGATATGCAAATGGGGGTTAATTAGTGGTCAATGAATGAGGATGAGATCTGAAAGAGATAAAGGCATTGGGGTTTCCTTAGTCGGAATGTCGTTTTGTTTATGCACACTGCGTATGTCGGAGAGGACTTTTATTTTTTTGGGTGGGGACGGTATACAAGTATAGTAGTATATAGTGGGGTTGGGAAAAGAGAGAGAAAGGGGTGGTCATACTCAAGTCATAACACTTGTTTGATATGTCTCTATCTCACTCTTTTTATCAACTTTTATGACGTTTTCCCACACGGTTTTTTATTATTTTTATAAATATATATATACAGGTGCAGTGAAGGAATTGAGAGATACACCATCGAAAAAGAATCAGAAGTTCGTGGAGTTCTTCGACGTGAGAGACGCGGCTCAGGCATTGAAACACATGAACGGGAAGCAAATTGAGGGGAAAAAGATAGTGATTGAGTTCAGTAGACCAGGTGGTCACGGCAGGAAGTTCTTCCATAATAATGCAATCCCCAAAATGCCCTCCTCCTTCAACAACATCAATAATAATAATCCTCCGTCGTCACCCCGCAAAAACGCACGTCGTTTTTTTCCTCCTCCGCCACCACAATTATCATCCTCCAAGAAACCAAACGGCAATAAAAGTAATAGTAATAACAACAATAATGCTACTGCGGATTCTGTGTCGGAGAATCATGGAATGACGAAGCAACAGCAACAGCAACAGCAGTTAGTAGTGGGAAGAAGGAATTGGAAGGGAGGAAGGCAAGGAAGGAAACAAGAGAGTCGGTTTCTGATCAAAGAAGACGCCATTGTGGAGTCTAGTAATTGCAAGGATTCAAGAACCACCCTCATGATCAAGAACATACCCAACAAGTACAGGTTCGACCCAGTTTTTTTGTTCTTCTCTCTCTTTATCCGCAATTAATAATAATTTATACAGAGTTTTAATTTCTTAAATATGCAGTCAGAAGTTATTATTGAACATGCTGGATAACCACTGCATACACTGCAACGAGCAGATTGAGGAAGAGGAACAACCGTTGTCTGCATACGATTTCGTTTACCTTCCAATTGACTTCAAGTAATTAATAATTCATTTAATTTGATTTGTTGATTTCTGTTGAGGAGGGTGTATTGAATTGAATATTGGAAATGAAACACATACAGCAACAAATGCAATGTGGGATATGGGTTTGTGAACATGACGTCTCCAGAAGCAGCGTTGAGGCTATACAAAGCGTTTCATCTGCAACATTGGGAGGTGTTCAACTCCAGAAAAATATGCGAGGTCACCTACGCAAGAGTCCAGGTAAATTAATTTAATTAATTATTGACTGTGAGTGAATTATATTGATGAATGAATAATGAGAAAAATAAAAATAAAAGGGGGTGGAGGCTTTGAAAGAACATTTCAAGAACTCGAAATTTCCATGCGAGATGGAGCATTACTTGCCGGTGGTGTTCTCGCCGGCGAGAGACGGGAGGAACATGACGGAGCCACATCCAATCGTCGGTCAAACTCAGAGTCAGCACGATGACGTGGACGACGAAGACGGCGCAGACCACCATGACAGTAGCTGCAGCAGTGAAAACGGCGGCGTCCAAGACCAAGATTCAACATAGAGAGAGTAGGAAGGAAATGAAAAAGGTAAAGTAATATGTGGTTCTTTGTGCAATTCAGATATTTTAGAATTAGAATTAGAATTAGAATTAGAAACCAATCACCCTCATCTCATCCATCTATCTCTTCTTCTATTCACCCCCAGTGTAATAGCCTCTATAGGCTATAGCCTATATGGCTAGCTAGTGAGCTCTCATTTTTTTTTTTTTAGGGGAATGCCCAGGGTTTTGCTTTTTTCTTTTTTTCTGTTTGTTGCTTGGCACTTGCAAATTCTAGTAATTTATTTATTTATTTATCAATTAGTAAAGCGTGCATTTTTATTTATTGTCATTCTCCATTTCTTTCCTCTCAACTTTCAAAAGGAATAATTATAACGCAAATATTTATATAAAATTATAACAAAAATAAAATATATAAAAATAAAAATAATTTAAATTTTTTATTTTAAAATAATAAAAATATTATAAATAATATAACGTAAAGTTTATTTTAAAATTTGAGATTATATAAAAATTATTGAAAAGTAGAAATAAAAGATATATAATAACATAATATAAAGACAAAACACTATTTCGTTTCCCTAACGTTTCGTTTTCAGTAATTTTCAATTATGCTCCTAATGTTTCATTTGTGTTAGTTGTGCTCTTAATGTAAAACGTTAGTTTCAATTATACCCATCCTCATTAGTGTACCGTTTTTCAAATTTTTTAAACTTTGATCCGTGTTCCTTTTCATTTAGTAAATATATAAGATCTAAACATGTAGATGATCTGTTTCTGTTTAATGTCTCTTCCTCTCACTCCTTGTCTAATTATTCAAATAGTCATTTAAGTAAAAAATTTACAATAAAGAAATTAATCACTATTTTTAATGATAGATATTTTGATTCAAATAAAAAAATATTAATGAATGAAATACGAGGTGCATATATAATTTAGTTTTTGAAATATCTTAACATTTTAGTGACAATTCATTATTTGAAGTTAAATTAATTTTATATTTTTTTCTTCCCATCTATAATGAATTTATATTTTTTATTTAATTTTTGAATTAGATCTGAAATGGTATATTTTAGATTTGTTGACTCTTAGAAATTTACGGTTTAAATAGTAAGTTATATATATATATATATATATATATATATCTGAAATGGTATATTATTGATTGTATTTTGGTGCTTGGGATACCGTTGGATAAAGAGAAGCCACCCTGGCTGATCTATAGTGCGCAGGACACACCGCATATTACTCCCGCTCTCGCTTTTAAGTTTTTACCTTCTTTTTCTTTTCCTTTTTTAAGTTTTAACTTTCTAATTTCTTACTAATTTTATTAGAAAGTTTTTGACACAATAAAGGGGAAATCAGAATATTCATTCTTTGAGTTTATAATTTCACTGTCAACAACACAAGAGTGTTTAATTAAAGGAGGGTAAGATGTTAGTTTCTTTAATAGCAAAACACCTTTCGTATTTCTAACGTTTTCGGTGATTTTTAGTTATGCCTCTGACATTTTATTTGTGTAAGTTGTGCCCTCAATGTGAAACGTTAGTTTTAATTATGTCCGCAATTTCAATCATCCACAAAAAAAAATACCATTTTCGCATGATTTGAGCTTGGTTTTGATCAAATTTCATATGAGTTTTAATTTTCGGACATCACAAACTTGATTCATTGGATCAATTTTAAAGATTAAGCTCAAAATAGCCCCAAATCCTAAGAAAATTGGACCTGATGAACCCTAAAAAGGACCAAAACGAAATACAGCAAAATGAAGCATTTTTCTCAAAATTTCCATGTGCAAAATGATCCTTAGGAGCCGAAAATGAGTACTCATAAACTCATTTATCAAAACAAACTGAAACGAACACGGATCGAAGCTCAAAAGTTCTGAAAAACGGTACACTAACGAGGGTGGGGGCATAATTGAAACTAACGTTTCATATTGGGGCACAACTGACACAAATGAAACGTTAGGGACATATCTGAAAATCATCGTAGACGTTAGGGGCACGAAAGGGTGTTTTGCTTTTTTTTTTTAATTAATTTTAAATAAATCTAATAAATAATTTCATTCATTCCTCTTTGTTAATACTTTAATAGGAAATGAATGAAACTAATGTTATGAAATATAAGAAATATGAATACTCAAAGAATAG
>QANZ01026932.1:389601-430177 GCA_003254925.1 Chamaecrista fasciculata | reverse complement strand
TTATATTTGTATTAAAGTATAGGTAATTATAAGTGTATAAGTAGCGATAGATTAGATAGATTAGTAATTGTAAGAGAAAATGATATGATGTTGTGAATGAGATGATGATGTGAATGAGATGAAATGAGATGGAGGTTCCAAAAAACACTTAACCATTACTGTTCATCCAATCCTAAGATGAGATTAAGATTGAATGAGATGAGATTAGGATGATGGTGATGCCAAACAGGCCCTAAGTAATGTATGATCCAACACCAAATATCATACAATTCGATGCTCAAGAATTGCACTGTGAGATTATGCAATTCTACCATTCCATTCTCTTTCATATCCATGGAAGGTGTAATATAAACGAATCTTTGACTAGTAAGTAGTATCCCTATCCATATTTGCATTTTATTGGTCTTCCTAGTTCTACCATGATGATCATGATGCTCAACAAGAGAAGAAGAATGTAATTGTGAGTGCCTTTATATATTTCTTCCCCCTCTAAGCACTCACTGTCTCTGCTTGCCACTGCTTCAGATAATGTGGCTTCCTTCTAGAATATGCTTCTGTGTGAAAAGGATAATAAAAGTAAAACTCTAGGACAGGATTTGTAGACACTATGAACCTACCAAAGACATAAGTTGTCGTTCCACTTCTTCCCAGTTCTTAACTCTGGTCACCAGAGGATGCTGATCAACGCACTCTGTTTTACACCAAGGATATGAATTCTCATAATCAAAAAGTAGGACTCTAATTCCAGCTTCAGCGCACTCTATGGCGTATCTTGGGTTATCATCAATCAAAACCTTTGCACTGAAAGATCTGTCATTACCAATGAGTCTTTCATCAGCAAAAATAACTCTAACTTAAAAGAGAGAACATGACTGCTATTAGGCAAAATCTTATGACTGCAGGTGAGACAGATTAGGAGGCAATGGCATACCTACAAATCTCTGACTTTGGTCTAGACAACCCATCAAGAGCAAAATGATTTCCGAAGTGAATCTCCCGAAAAAGTCCTGGATAATACTTCTCTATCCACTCAATTGTGTGATCCTTGATTGCATTCTGCCGAGATCTAAGATAAATAAACAGCCCAAAGTAAGTTGATGCCAACTACATTCCATCACGGGTTAGAGAAAGCTCAACACAGCAAGCATACGTTACAACTGATAGGCTACAATATCTTGATAACTTCTGCAGGGCCGACTGAGCACCTGGGATAGGGTAGATTCCTGACTTGAAATATGGTGTTTTAAAAAACTCGTGAACACGGAGATCAGCTGCAGGACAATAATATATTTTAAATTCAAGTCAGCCTATCAACCGGTCATCATGAACGATAAATAAACTTCAGAAGGCACAAATTATCTCGGTAGAAAACTCCATAGTATGAATAACCTGTAAGAGATCCTCAAGGGATATTTTTAACCCTATTTTACCCAGCCCAATATAGAGAAGAAAATACATTTGCAAGTCATTTATAGATTAAAACGAACTCATTTGATGAGGATCTTATAATGCAAATCTACAACTATTAACTCTGGATCTTCAGAGGCTTTTCATTTCACCCTGTACTATGGTTGCTCCCCATTGGCACAATGTTTTTAGGAATGGAATAACAAAACCAACATCAGGATACTTGCCAGAATCAGGCTTGCCTCATAATAGTATGTCAGTTAAGAAACCATAACTTAGAATTTAACTAATTTTGACAATTAGATTATGGGGGGCTTATTCTCAAGAATGATAGCATATGAACTTGAAGTTTGTAAGATTGAATAAGGGACAAAAATGAAGATTACATTCAGCAGTTACCTTCATCTCGTGAACAGTTCCATATCTGAAACAGAAAGGAAGCGTGCATCAGAGTCCACATACAAACTTGTACAAAATTCACAAATAAGTTGGATTTCAATAAAGCTCTTTAACAAATCATTTCTGAAGCTATATTCTTTTTATAGAAAGATTGGAGAATATGAGGAAGAGATGAACCTCCAAATGAAGATGCAAATTGTTGTATCCAGTATCCACTGACATCACTTCATAAGAAGACGAACACAACATTTGCATACTCCAACTACTTATCACTAAAGTATGGAATTTCTAAAGAATACCTTGAAAAACTCGTACACATGATACTCAGAAACTGAATAATTTGATGAGTATCGATCTGCAATGAACTGGTTGAGAGCTGACACAAAGTTTCCCAATACTGTTTATCAAAAGGGCAAATGAAAATGTGTACATTAGATAGATATGACTGGATTATCCTAAGGTTTAATAAGATGTCAGTATTGGATTAGAAAAATTACGAGGAGCATAATTTGTTTAAACTAAGACATAAGAATGTGATGTAATATCAACTGTGAAATGTAGCCACTCTTCATAGTTCGTACACATCTGTAGTGGACAAATATTCAATGACATAAGTATCACATCATCCATACTTACATCAAATTATTATTATGAAAGAATATGGAATCAAACTACCCAAGAATGCAGAATACGAAAGTGTTAAATTGTTAGTATGCTCTTTGCAGGCTATGTATTTGAAAGGAGAGTTCATGTTTGAGTAATACAATATGATATTGTTTTCGTAGATCCTATATAACAAATCTCTACAATTACAATAAATCTCTAATGCCGTTACAATTCACATTAAACCACAGAAGCCTAACGTGCTTTTATGGCGCCTGTCAAAAAATCTACTTTAACAGACATTGTCCAGGTAATATTCAGCTAACTAGATATATACCCGGCATTAAGCTTCAGACTGATGCAGAATAATCCCATGTTTAATTCCCACGGGGGGAAACTTCTAAAACAGAAGAGACTAGAAGAGAAAGAGACACAAAATCATACATACCCTCGTCAACATCAACAGCAACAACGAGTTTCTGTGATAAATGGTGATCCTGGAAACGAAGAGGTTTAGTGGGACTTGCAGTCAGCGGTCTATTGTCAGCACTAACAAAAGCAGCATCACGCCGAATAGAAATATCATCTAAATCAGTTAACAACGGCGGGCGAGGGAGAGATGTGAAATCGCGAGCATTTTGCTTGATGAAGACATTGTTACTATTACCATAACCACTGGCGTCAAAGCAATTTTTAACAGTGAAACCACGGCTTCTGTTAACTCCAAAAACATTAGCATATACCAGCTTCCGACGAAATGGGGAAGAACTAGGGTCAGAAGAGAGGGATGGGTGTTCCATAAAGGCCTTGTGGAAGAGTGAGGAAGGGTCGACGGCCATCGAATAAGCCATTATAAGATTATTGTGGCGATGGCGATGCAGGGCTTGCTGAAGCAAGAAGCGCACAAAGCCTTGCCTGTCCTTTAATTTGAACATAATAACAGAAGATTCTGATACTTTCACATTCCAGCATCACCATCCATCGAAATAATGGTAATCAAGAAACGGATAAATTTGAATATGTGATAGAAAAGAAAAAGCAATATTCGAAACTTTCTTGTCAATCAATGTCGATGACCAATCAAGGCAATCAAACCCAGAAACAATTGCGAATAAACGGCAAACGTGGACAACCTTTCCTTAAGAAAATCTCATACGGAGACAATGAGGCTCCTCCAAACACAAAATTGGCCGAGGGAAACCCTAGAAATAAAATAGAAGAAAATCCAACTCACCACGACAATAATGCAAGCATGCGATTATAATATGATTATGTCCCTATTGGGAGAAATCAAATCCAGTTACACCCCAGGAAGGAAAGGTGTCCTAAATGGAGCTTCCGTCAGCGAGAAATTGACGAAAAACATAACGACCATTGAGCTCGAGAAGAATTCGCAGAAGATGCCCGAAGAAGAGAATCGAATATGCGCCGAAACAAGCCAATCGTACATACCATTTTATAGAAGCGTAGCCATAGATCACTTCATTCATTCATCAACCCCGTTTTCTTTCTCTCTTTTCGATCCGAGAATCGGATCCGAAGGATTTACATGCATTTCGCTTAATTTATACCGTTCGTTTCATCAATGGGGTACGTTGCGCCACGCTAGCTCTAACATATCATGATATCAAAAAAAAAGGAAAAAAGATAAAACAGTTTTGTTTAGAAATATCAAATATATATATATGTGAAATCAAAATTCCATTTATTTATTGGAAATTTGAAATAGTTTCCAATTAAAGAAAATAGAAATGGATTCAACAAAATAAAAAAATGTAAAATGACATATCGATTATACTGATTACTAATAGTCAATAATATACAAGCTATGAAGCATTGACACTTCATTTTAATAATTTGTCGTCGTGTCAGACACCCATACGACACCACACGACATATATTCATAAGTTTTAAAATAAAAAATTAATTTTTTATGATTTTATCATGACAAACAGTAAAAAATTAAATTACATATGACATATATTATGGATATATATTATAATTTTTTAAATTTTCATCAAATTTATGAATTTTTAATTATTTTTATATATAAATATATGTCGTGTCATGTTGTATAATTTTAAGAATTTTCCGTGTGGATGTGTCCGTGTCCATGTCGTGTCTCGTGTTCGTGTCACAGTGTACAAGTAATTAACACGCTAACAGCCAATAATGATATATTCAAGCTTGCCTCCTTTATCATTTGTATACACTCAAATGTTAAATTTTTAGAGTGAGATGATAATGTAAAATTATATAATTCACTATATTTGTACTCAAGGCTGTGACTTGAGATGAAAAGAAGAGTGAGAGTAGCGAGTAGGAATGAATTAGCTCAAAGTTTTTTGTTTGTCTTTTATTTGGCATGAAAGCATGAAGAAAGAAATACAGAGCTAAAGCAGCAGCAGGAGGTTGTAAAACCATATCCCATCCCATCCTTCATCTTGGGATCATAAATATCTGCGTTTTCACGCAACACACAATACTTGACACCCTTGGCGTCCACCAGTTTATCTCCATCTACTCTTGGCATCCTCATCGACAAGACCAAACATGGTTTTAGGCCTCTTGGGAGTTCCTTTGTTTTATTATTCATTGTACTACCATTGAACACGTGTATAAAAGAAAGGCGTATGTATATACAGACTGGGACTCTCAGTCGTCCAACACTAGAAAGAAAAAAGAAGAGAAAGAATGAAAGCATAGAGAAAAGCAGAAGAATGAAGAGGAAGAATCCAAAGATTATGATTCATGGGTGCAGCGAATGAAGTAGAAGTAGTAGTAGTAGTAGTAGTAGGTGGTCTCCGAGGAACAGTCCTAGTCCTATTGGGATTGTTCTTCCAGGTGACATCAATCATGATGTTAAACTTACACCTACTCTGAGGCGGCGAAGGATCCGCCGTGGTTATAACAGTAGGAATACCAGCAAAGCTACACGCATCCTCACTCTGATTCATTGTCTGATAATACGCATTAAAAGCATAAGACGCATTGGCCTTAGCATCCAATATCCCTCCACACGAAGATCCCACTGAGAGACATGTACAATCCCCAACCCCACACGCTTTTCTGACACCCTCTCCTAACCTCACAGGATCCAATCCACTCGCACTTGGCGACACAATACACCATCTTTTCCCCAAATACCTCACTCCTCTCGCACCCACCATCATCTTATTATTCATTAAAGGATACTTCAAGCTCCCATCATAATTGAATATCCCCCAATGCCTCTCGAAGTTTCCAGGATCCACGCTCTTGGCGTCCTCGTCGACCAAGGCAAACACGTAAATATCCGGTGGGGAATTGGGTCTTTTGGGACTCCCCTGTTTTCTCAAAATCCGATCGACCAGGCCTTGGTTGAACCTGCAACATCCCATATGTTTTCTCAAACAAGCTTCTAAAGGGTGTTCAATTATTAATTACAAAGTACCTGCGTGCATTGGCGGGATTGGCGTTGGAAGAACCATCCGTGGGCCAACCCACTTCTCCGATGATGACAGGCATGTCGGGGAAGCCGTTTTTACTAAGAGCAGAGACGAGGGTGTCGAAATTAGCGTCGAGGACGTTAGTATAAGTAATGGGGCCATCCAAAACAGGTGACGAAGAATGATTGGAATCGAAGAATGCGAAGTCTTTAGGGAAGTTGGGGTCGGCGTCGAGAGAGAGAAAAGGGTAGATGTTAATGGAGAGAGGGGAAGACCACTTGTGGAGGAAGGAGATGATGGATATGATTTGGGAGTGTATGTCAGGCCTGAAGTCGCCGCCGGATGGCACGCCTGTGGTGGATTGGTACACGTCGGCGTTAAGAGGGGTTGTCACTTTCACTTGAGAGGAGAGACCAGAGGATGTAAGGGCAGATTGGATGTTTTGGAGAGCAGGGAAAGTGGAGTTCACGAATTTGTCCTTGTAACTCTTCAGAAACGGCTCGTTTCCCACCGCTACGTACCTGTATCATGTATATATATACACCATTTCAAAATGTTTCATTTTCCTAACTAACTAACTAACAGTCTAACACACTCTTGTTAATATTTATTTATTTACCTTATATTGACTCCATATGATACATAAGTAGAGACATTCTGGTTGACCCAAGCGATAGCAGCATTGATATTGGATGCAAGAGATGCTAAAAGGTCATTGGGAATTGCAAGCATGACTTCAATTCCAGAATTTGCAAGAGCCTTGAGTGGTTCAGGCTCTGCTTCAAACAGCTTCACTTTGTTGAACCCATTGTCCTTCAAAAGCCTCACCACTATCTCTGCAGGAAGCGGATGAGTCGATCGTGTTCCCCAATTGCAACCCAATCCATGCACACCAACACCATCCTCATGCCTCACCACACTAATAATGCATATTGCTAACAACAACCACATACACCCATGTTGGACTTGCAATCCCATTCTTAAGTTACTTTCTAAGTTTCAGTCTGATTCCCATCATATCTCTCTTTATATATGTTTATTATTTTCAATATCTTTGATTGTTGGGGGAAAAGAATGGCATGAACATTTAACAAAGAACTGGATTCCAAAGGACAATCATTTACGTACTAATATGCCTACGTGGCAGGACAGGGAGAACAATCTAGCAAACAAAGCAAGAAAAGAACCGCAAAGAAAGACCATAATCACCTACAACCTTTTACTGAAGCAATGCATATATTCTCAAATCTCAAGTCTTACTTACCAAGTGCATATGCTGATTGTAAATAATTTTATTTTGGGTAAATTGCAATTTGGTACCCTGTNATCCTAACAGAAAAAAAAACCTCAGGGGACCAAATCGCTAACGGAGCAAACCACAGGGTACCACAATGCAAAAATTTTTCTTTCAGGGTACCAAAGGGGAACCGCCCCTAACCACAGGGTACCAAATTGCAATTTACCCTTTTATTTTTAATATATAACCGTACAAATGGTATGATCTTAAATTTAAAGGAACATGTATTGATTCTTTTTTATAATAATTACAATGTTTGTCAACATTTATGAGATTAGACTCTTTTTTAAAGCCATTAGGGGAGATCTTCTGTGTTAATTCATATATTTATGGGATTATCATGCAACAAATTAGAAAACAGGTGGGAGATCTTCTCAATCGTGGCTTAGACAAAATAACGGAGTTATGCTGAAATAAATAGAGATCTAAAATAATTCAATTTCCATTCAGTTATTGCCTTTCTCTCTACAAAAATGTTGTTGGCAATAGCACAATATCGCCTTACAAGGATGAATTGCAATATTTCATCTTGAGAATCCTGATTATAATATAGCTATTGTATAAGTGCTGTCAATTGTGCTTGGAACACATCACCAAGAGCTCCTCGAACGTCAATCTGATCAAACCAAAGGATTGTCATTTTATCAAATGATAAGTATTACAAGCATAGATAAAAAATTTGTATCTAGGATAAGAATGTGAATGTTCTAGGTTTGTCCATGGATACCACCAATGTTCTAGATGTTTCTAGAGGATGTTAGCTTATACTGATTTGAATTTAGCATCATTCTTTCAGTGATATGTTGCTCACTTGATAATATGACCAGTCACCCAATTTCACAGATTCATAATTTATAAAGGAAATGGCCAAAATCAGTCTTACAATAAATTACCTGGTCACAACATACAAGTTTTGTTAGCAAAGGATAAAACTCTCTGAGGTGTCTTTGGAATACATTCTTGTTCATGTCAGACATGCTTTTAAGCACCTGAAACAACATGGTCAAATTTGTTTATGCCTGAAAGGAAGGAAGGAACTTGGCAAACACTTCTATCTCATGACAATATGAAATATTAAACAAGAAAGAGGACTTGTAAATGCCAAATCCTAATTAAGCCCAAGAGCTATAGATCAAGTAGCAACTAGGCATAGTGTGTGGATCTTGATGTATATATGGATCTCTTTTCGGTCCTCTTTACTCTCTGGCTATGTTTGGATATAGCATTTCAAATGCGTGTAATTTAAAATAAAAATGATTTCAATTACCATCATTTAAACTACTTTGTTTGGACATTAAATAGAAATTTAAATTAGTTCTTGTTCCAGTGGATTTAGAGCCTTGTGTTGAAGGAGAAAGAAAAGTTGGCTTGCATCTTTAGGTGGAATTGTAAATTCTACTAAAAAATACCTCCTCAAATTACCACGGATTAATTTTCAGATGATTTAAATACCTCTAAACATTACTTTCCCCTTAAACTTTGCCTCATCCAAATACATTCTCAAGGTTTTGTACCTCCTAAGCACAACCGTAAGAATAAAGTGTGCATTTCAATATCTTTTTTTGCTTCCCACGTGTGTTCTCCACTGGAAGCTATCCTATTCAAGGTACTATCAGACACTAAATATGGGAACTTCTCCCAACGGAGATTCAAGCTTGAGTTCACCACTTTGTGGGAGACTAACCTCTTCTACTAGAGATAGTGCACTTCAACTTCAATATAACAATATAAAATATATATTTTCTACCTTGACAATGAGAGGAGCTCGCAGCTCCAAGACACGATGAATGTCCATATTCGCGGCATGTCCAGCACCAGAATGGATATCAGATGCCTCCTTGAGTGCCTGTTCAAAGAAAGCTACCATCCTTTCCTCAGCAATTTTTACAAAATTAATCTCCGCTTTAGAATTTTCAGAAATGCTCAAGCCATTATCTGATATAGTATCAGCATCATGAAAACCATTGGACTGTAGACTTCCCTCTATGTCTGTATCAAATCCATAAATAGATTTCTGCAAGATGTCCAAATATATGCTAGTAGCAGCTGATTCCTGGCGGATAAGATTTATTGGTTGCCTGTCCAATAATGTCCAATAATAATTTACTGATCATTGAAAGTCCCCCCTTTCCAAAATATAGAGAAATTGCATCAGAAAGAACAGAACAATTATTTATATTTGTTACCACCTTTCCTGAGGAATTTGGTGCATGCGTGTTCTAAGGTTGATGGATGAGTTATATGAAGCGGCAAACTCCAACAAAGACTGCAAAACGTCCATTACAGCAATCTTCTGGTGATCCCTTAATCTGCTCCAATATTTCTTCTGCACATAGCAATCAAAGCTTAGGGGAAGAATTCTATAAAACATTATAGAATGTACTGAATAAATACCTGAATAACATCGATTGCACCGAGAAGCAGTAATTGAGTAACACATTTGCTCCTAACAGATACTAGCAAAGGACTCTCCTCATTCTTGTTATCAGGTTCTGATGCATCAGCAACCTAAAATGGTAATGGTTTAGGAAACAAAATGAGAGAAACAGTCATAGGTACATAAAAAAAAAAAATTACTAGTTTTACAGCCACTACATATCACTATGCCATAACTGGAGAAGATGGTTGAGAAGCATCTGATGTCTTGTTTTTAGACTTGGAAGTAAGATTTCTGAGGAACAGATTGTCCATCATATTTCCCATAATCCTTTGACCCAATGTTTGACTCCTCTGAAGACCTTCTTCTACAGATTTGGTAGATCTACTTGATGGTGATGTAGGGCCTGCAGTAATAAACAATTCCTTAAAAAATCACCAAACTTATTAGTTAGTATGCATTTTCTATTCCCCCACTTCGTGCTGCAATTTTCTTTTGAAAGCAAAGAAAATATAAATGAGAGAACATACAATTTGGTCCTTGAAAGATACACGAGTTGAGAACCCAGCCCCTGGAAGTTTAGTTTACACACTTCAATGATTGAAAGTCATGGATGCAATACAACTTAGTCCTTTAAACTCATGTTTTAGGGATTAACTTGCAGGAATAAAAAGACTTAGTTCCACAACTTTTAGAGATTTTAGAATCTAAACTAGACTTTTAAGGATTGAGTTGTTAGCTTGATTATCTTTCAAGAACAAATATATATGTTTACTCGAATATAAATAAGAATTTTCTCAAAAATGCATTCAGAATTATGAAATATAACCTTCAGATTGATCAATCTTCATTTGCAATAGTGAACCTTCAGCAAATGTTTTTGAACGCGGCAATGAGGGAAAATCTCTGTTACCATTGACATTATGTTGATGGCTACCCACTACCTCATTTTCAATAGACTGTACGGAAACATTATCACTTGCATTGGCATCAGAATTGTTAACTGTGCCTCCATGGGTTCTCAGATTTTCAAGACTCAAATCATTGAGCAGCTCTAGTGGTTGTGTTGTGTATGAAGCATCACTGGAAATCCACAAACAAAATCAAAAGATAGTTAATATTTGAGTGTTTACAATAAATCTTCATTAATAAGACAAAATACACCTTATGCTCTTAATTAACGTTTCCCAGTCACTATCTCTGAACTGGTGTCCCCCAACTTCAATGAGATGCACCAAAGAGCCCACAGATATTGAGACCACTGTTTGATCTGTCTTTTTGGCAAAATCTAACAGCAAATCCAGCAGCGACGGCAGCATAAAATAAACCTCCTGGAAGGAAGTTTTGTCATGAATAATTTTTCACAGGCAAAGTCACAATTAGATCATTCAAACCAAAAGTTAAATTGTTAATACCCAAAACTTCTTATAACTTAAAAGCTTAAAGAGATGCAACAAGTTCCAAGATATAAAGTCCCCGCACGGTATTACTCTCCAATCAAGTAAAATCTACGACATTTGATGAATTCACTTGTAAAGAAAACCTCAAACATAGCACCCAAAAAATTACTATTATTATATCTATATTTCTTCTTCCGTAATCTTCTTAGTATGTACTCATCATTTACATATAAACAAATCAGGATACCTTGTAATCTGAAGAAAGTATTCTCGTGCAAGAGGCAAATGTTGGTTTGAAAAGTACTCTTTTAATCTTGGTAAAATTGAGTTTCATGCCAGTGTTCATAAAGTTATCCCTACCAGTTGTAGTATCCTGAGTTTCTTTTAGTAGGATTTATCATTAAGACGAAAAGTACTTCACTGACATGTCTAATACTGGACCATATGGCCAATCAGCAGTTGAAATTACAAGAAGAACATGATAGTTTCAACTCTTCACCTCGTAGAAAGTGTTGAAAAGATTGCAGAGCAGCTGAAGAGAATGGATGCATGTTTCACGAAACCAACCATTATCGACAGAATTAAAGTCCTCCTCTCCAGCATGTCTCACACGATCGAAGATAGGAAACAGAACTCGATGGAAGATGCTCTCCCAAAATGATGAAGAGAACTTGCAGCCTCTCTCATTTAGAGAATCAAATAAGACTTCAACAGCACAACTTCTGACATCAGGTCTCTGGTCTGATGTTAAATTGGATAAACCAGCCAGCATTGGGAACCAATAATACTCAGTCACATCAACTGTTGCACCATCCACATTGGCATCACCAGACTTCAGATCACCTTGAAGAATTAGACCCTTGAGTTGACAGACATATAATATTGCTTTAGATAGTGCTGTTGATACATCACATAGCAATGCAACCAATTTTCAGTAGAGAAAAAGAAAAATTTCCTTATCCTGTAGTATTTCAGGGTGCAGCGCATAAGATTTTTTCACACAAAAAAACTACTCTTGCCACGTGCAAAAAGTATGTTATACGTTGCATTGCACCTTGAAGTATTGCAGGAGATCCAAAATCCAAAATTTATGGCTACAGTAAAAGGCAGCATGCGTGGAATTTTATTTTTAAATAATGAAACATTCTAATGTTAATGACATGATTGTCCAATAGGGTATTTTATATCCAAATATTAAAGAAAAACCATTAAGGTTCCAAAGTGAATGCCCTATGAACTAAAGAAATCATATGATAAACATAAGAAAGATTTGAGATCACACATGATTCAGGCCATAGCTGTGAGCAAAAAATATTGGTAGTCTATATACAAAAAAATTATTAGTCATCCAACTTTTTTCTAAAATATGAATGATCAAGTGAATCTCAAGAAGAAAATATTATATTATGACATAAAACTGCAATGCTTTTTTTGGTAATTCCCAACAAACCTCTGCTAGGCGGCCTTCACAAATACGAAGGAGCGCAACAGCCTTCAAACTTATACGGAGCGAAGTTTTACTGTTAGCAAACCTCATGAGACAGGTCACACAGTCCAGGAAAGAATCTTCCACTATTTGATTGAAGTGTTCTAAGATGACTGCAAATTTTCCCCTTAGGTTAGATACACAAAGAGTTTTCTACAGAAGACTGCACTGATAAGTCCAGAAAAAAGTCATTCCTACCCTGCTCAACATTTTCAAATGCACTCTCAACTATTGAGTCTAATTCATCATCCGCTGCAGCTGTAAAAACCATGAACACACTACGCCAGCCTGACTTTATTCTCCCAACCTTGGATTTTAAAATCTGAACATTTCAATCACACAAAGCAAAAATGAAGAAAGAAACACAGTTAATGCCACATTTTAAGAAGAATATGACAAAAAATGAAGGAAAACAAGACTATTCTAAGGGATGGGGAAGGGAGGCAATCAAGACACCTTAACAATGCTGTCAACGATTAGTCTTCTTATGGATTCACTTTGACTTTTCCTCATGAGAACAACGAATGGTTTGAGAATGTCATTTTGGAAAGTGAAATGGGCAAGTTCGGCATGCTCCAAATACTTCATAACAAGTTGCTTCAGAGAATCTATGGCATATGTAGCAATTTTCTCATCATGATGAGTCCCTGCAGATATAAAGTGACTTGCTAGAACAGACCATATTCTTGCCCAGACCTGAAAGATATATTAATTATTAGTTATAACTTGGAAAGACAATATGTAGTTGAGGAATTCTAAAAAGCCTATAGTACTGTTATATTTGCAAATGCTTTTTCATATATATGCATAAATACTTTTGCATGTATATTTGCATATATATGCATAAACATTTCCTCAATTAAAACAATTTATATTAGTGGACTCAATACATTGAAAAACAAGAAAATTAGCAAAAGTAAAAGATGAACATTTCAAAAGTAAAATAAGTAGACCATCCAAATCAGTTTATAAGACTAAAATACATCAAATGAGGCAAGTCTGAAACTCCAGTTGACCATAGATATACCAGACATATGCGATCCATATTATATTGACTGATTTCGACAAGCTTTTGCAGGCTGAAAACACGAGTTGGTGTCTGTTTTTGTTCTTCAGCTGATACACCACAGAGAGCAGTAAAAAATTCCACAGCTGAATCACTTGGTAGTTTAACACTATTTAGGAACACTTGTTCAGAAGGTTTTCCAGCTAAATCTCTCAGAGATTGAACTACTGCTTCCCTAGAGATTTGGTTTGATCCCAGCATGACAGTGGCCGAGATTGAAGGTGTGGTCGTGATAAATTCAAGGCGAGAAACACATTCTAGGACTGCATTCCATGTATCTTGAAGGGCATCCATGTCTGAATCGCAAAGAAACAAAAGTGTTCGCAGAGCTTCCACATTTTTACTTCGCATTTCCTTTGGGGCATGCAAGAAAGTAAACCTGAGGTATCATTAAGAAATGTAATGAATATGGTCTATCATCTCAAATATCCAAGTTGTCATACTGTATAATTATGCATGAAACACTACCTGACAAGAGATGTTAAAAATGCATAGCGCATGGTATCCATTCCAAGTACATATGTTAAATGTATGCCAGCTTGAAAACCCTCCATGCATAGAACAACACGAGATTTATTATCGCCTTCCTCCATAGTTACCGAGAAAGTGGCAAGCAAAGGCCACCCAACAGCTTCTACCATTGGCCTTACAAGTTCAATCTGATGAGCAGTGTAGAAAACTCCCTTTCTCACACCTTGATTTCTGAACATAAGTCTTGTTCTTTTAATGTTGTCTTCAATCTTAGACTTGGCATCTTCTAATGAATTTCTTTTAGGGAGAGCCAGGTTAAGAATACTGACAAGGGGTCCTTCTTCATCTTTTATTTTAATCTCTTCTTTGACAATGGAATCATAAATCTCTTCCAGCATTTCTTTAGGTGCACATTCTTCAGCATCATTTTTGGCATTCGTGCGTTTAAAATCTGATTTGGACATTTTAGGCCACACCGATGGACTATGAGCATCGGCATTTAACATAATGACAGCATATGCTAGAGCATATGCTGTCTCTGCATTTTTGAAAAGACCTGGATTATCTGTATAATATCTGCCAAAGATGGGATGCACATCAAAGTATTACAGCTATTAGTACAAAAGACATTAACTATCATTACTCGTAAAATAGGAATGTTACATAATAATCCAGCTTTTTTTTTTCCCAAACCAACAAAAAGTAAGAACTACATCACAGTTTTTTTTTTCAAACAAAATAATCCTATTATATTAATCACATTAAAATTCATGTCTATCTCTCTTTTCCCTCCATGCAAGACCTGCAAGCTGAAGCCTATATCAATTCTCGACATAGTTGCAAGGCATATAATACACTAGGGGCTTTGCGTGCCCTAACGGGCATGCAAATATGTATGTAGAATAAATAAGGGACTAAATTGTTAACTTAGTAAAGAAAGAGAGACCAAATAGTAAATTTTCTCTTATTTTTAATTTCATAGACTATAGTTTTAAACATGGACGACTAGAAAGGGGTGGAGCCATATAATATAAGATATGAGCAATGGATGCAAACTAAAAGAATTTCATTATCACGATGTCACTCCACAATCAAATAATTCAGTAGACAAAAATCAATAGAAAAACATATGATGATTCTGCTTGAAAGAATAGAAGAGGTTGACTTAGATGCATTGACCAAAGTCATCAACCTATCGATTGATTATCTTGATTTTTGACACGAGAATTTGACCAAGGTTTCACATTTAATGTAACAGAGCAGTCGGGAACATATATGGTGGACCATATAGTTTTATAGATATATATATATATACCCAATTATATATTTTGAGAACTGAGACAGACAACAGCCCATTCCTGAGAAATAGGAAAGGCAGGCCAAATGCTAAACTATAATACCTCTCTGCAAATTTTTCCATGATTTGATCAATCTTTTGTGCTTCCCCAGGAAGTTGGAATCTTGCTAGAAGCTCACGGATTGCAATGTCAAACTTCATTCCAGAAAAGTTCATGGAATCTACGTATGCATGCATCCTGTTGAACTAAGTAGTGATTAAAACCATGAGTCAGTCCTCAAGTAAGGCTTTAGCATGGAACAAGAAAAGTTAAATAAACATGTCATAAGGATGCTAGCAAGAAGTTTAAGGAACGTATGATTTGTGTAGAGATAGTACTTAGACTTGGGCTCGCCTTATGTTATGTTTAGACTTGGGCACGTCTTATTGTAATATTTCATTAACTGTCAGTTTAGTTTTCTGTTATTACCAGTATTAGCTGTATTCAGTTTTAGTCTATTATATATATAGACTTCATGTAATCTTTCTTCATTATCAATAATATACTATTCAGATTTCTCATTTCCTATAATTTTTCAATTTGTTACCTCAGCTATAGAATCCTCCGATGTGGATTTATGAGCCTTTGCCTTCTCAAAATCACTGACAGAATCTTCAGCTAAAGCCCCTTCGTTCTGTTTAGTCTTTCCGAACTTTTGTGATTCTCTACGTGATTTCTCCCAATCAATCAGTGATTTAAGCACATTCACAAGACTCTGGAAATATTAAAAAATAGGATCAACGAGCAGCTCTAGTAGATTTGGTTTGACTTCCCACAAAGAAAGCAACAACTAAACCTACTTGAAGTGATGAATCTTTAATTGAACCAGTTTGAGATGCAGCAACTGAATTTGGCTCAGCATTTTGAGTGCTTTGAGCTATTTTGGATAGTGAACCAACCTAGATATTATAGGAAAGCATCAAAGATGTTTATATACATCAGAGAGGGTTAAAAACAACTAAAATGCTGGAAATAAAATTAATTTCTAGGATAATACCATGCGTTCAAACAAATTTGGCGCCTCATTATCACAGTCATAGTTCACAAAAATGTCAACAAGCATCTGTGGATCCTTGCATACTTTCTCTAACATCCTGCCAACCCACACTATATCAAATTAATAATTACAAAAGAAAATGGTAAATAATGTAATTACAATCCAGCATGTCATGAAGGTCCCCTAATACAAAAATATGCGCACAGCACAAGCAATTTTTCTTTTAGTATACAAACAATTTAGTCTTTGAAATATTTAACAACTCAATCTTTGAAAATTTATTTTAAACACTTTAATCCTTAAAAGTCTTGGAGGCAATACAACTAAGTCCCTTAAAGTCCATTTTCCAGGACAAACTTGTTGCAACAAAAGAATTGAAATATGTTGGCTCCACTACTATTAAGGATTAAAGAGTGTAAATTAAACTTTCAGGGATTTAGTTGTTAAGCCATGTATCTTTTAGAGACCAATTCGTATAGTTGATCTTCTTTTTTAATCAATCAAGAAGAATATTATACCGAAGCACACTTGTTTTTTGGCTGAGTGAAAATTCTAAACCATCCAATGGCCTTAGCACTATCAAGGGAAAGAAAATGCCTATTTCACCCTGAAAAGAAAAACAAGAGTATATAACAAAACATACATATCAAATTAAAAGTACTGATCAGGTGAGAAACTTTCAGAAGAATTGCAAATAATAAGCATACTTTGAGACTTTCCTTGAACCGCAATAGCAGAACCCAGAATAGTCCAGTTGCATACTGACATGAAAGGAGAACATGATCACAAAAAATGTTGCTAATGGATCTTTAAATATATACAAATAGAGATAAGAAGATTCAACTACACCTGAAATATGACAGGGGATTGTGAAATTGAAGCTCTTAATAATGCATAAGAGAGAAATGCCTTCACTGAATCAATAAAATGGAAGTCCTTTGTGAATGAATGACTAACTCCCTCCAACAAACCCTTAACAAGAAAAAAAGTTAAAATGTAAGCATGAACAATCAAACTAGAAACTTACAGTTATTGAAAATCCTGATTAAAAGGTAGAAAAACAAAAACTAATAATATATTAGCCTTTCTCTTTTGGCAGTCTTCCTTCAAACAGTCCATTATAAGATAAGTAAAACAGAAAAGAGAAGTAACTAGTTTCTGCACAAGGGTTTTATTTTACTTCTGTTTCTTTTCTTTTAGTTCTGTTTCTTTTCATCTCGTTTATCTTATTTCACCTAAAAATTAACTAATATGTACATATATCTCTGAGATCACTGTATAACCTGAAGAAGTTCAAGGGACAATATCCTGTTCTTGGTTGTCACTTCATCATTGTCTTCCTTCATACCCATCTGCCAAATTTAAGTTATGGTAGATTAAGAGGGGTTAACAAGGTCTTAACTACAACTTCAATACAAAATTTTTTTTTTATAATAGGGCCAGATGTAATGTTTTGAGGTGACTTTTTGTTTTTTGTTTAATTCTTTCCTATAAAAGTCACTTAAATTTCAAGAAAAAAAGACATGTGACAGCATCTCGTGAATTGCATTTGACTGTCAGACAAGATGTATGAGCCATGAGCTAATGTCACGTGTTATTTTTTCTCGAAATTAATATATAGCTTTTATAAAAAAGTTAAAAAAAATAATAATAATAAAAAAGTCACCTCAAAAGTCAAACCTGACTTGCAAAATAACTACAACACCAATACAAAAGTAAGAGAACCAACCTTGCAAATAGTACGGAATACCAATAAAGAATCAGCTCGCTCTAAACTCATGCTTCCTATATCAATCCCACTTGACAGAAATAGGACTAAGAAGTTTGAGAAATTATTCAGAGAAAGCATATATAAACAAAAGAGAACTCACAATACAATATATCAATCATACCATGTTATCTCTTTACCATCTTCAGTATGCACAACCTTATCAAGTGCAGCCTCTAAGCCCTATACAACATGATACAATCTAGTCAAAATAAATGCATTATGTAGTAATTAGATATATAGATGTACAAATTTTATACCTTGATATCACCACTACCAGCAAGATGTTGAAGTTCCTCAAGAGATGTTGCAGAAGTTCCTGAAGTAATCTCTTTCTCTGTTAAATTCTCTTTATCTTGAGATGAAGTTTCAACCTGAATATTTGGATGGACATTAGTAATGGATATACTATAGAAGCATTAAGTCAAAGGTGCTTATATAAAAATAATGTGAGGTATAAATCTCAAACCAGATCAGCTTCCATTTTCCTGAAAATAATGCTTATCATCTGTGTGAGCATTGACTTCGATGTTGCTTGGTTTATGGGATTCTTGCTACAAATCCAAACAAGAAACGTGAGATCTATTGCTGAAGAACTACAATCCTAGAAGCCAAATTAGAAACTATTATCACCTGTTAAGAGCAATGTTGGAGCATACTCTAATAACTCCAAGCAAAGGTTCGCCATGCACTGAATTAGCCACAGGCATTATAACATAAATATGAACTCAAATCACAAGAAAGACAATACGCACACACACACATACACACCACAAGACAATGGCCTTAATTTTATCACCATAAGAAATACCATACCTCTGAACTTAGTGGAAGCCACAGCGGTAAGAAGTACCTTCAACACTGGGAGAATAATACTGCAAGTTGATTCTCAAAATGAATAAGTATAATTAGAACAAACATATATTTGGTGATCAGTATTGCCAATGTGCAATACCTGTTAGGAGCTGAATTGTCAATGCAACTGCAAACCATGGTCAGAATGTCTGTAAACAGCAGAGAATTTCTACCGCCATCTAAACCAGGATCTCCCTCTAAATGATCATAAGCAATAAGTTTCTGTGCTTACAATAATTAAGCAGAATAAGTTAGTTTAGATTTTTTTTATCAATATAGAGCGTCAAAGTTATGTAGACTGTAATTTGTATATGAAAATAGTTTGAGTCAATCACAAGTATAATATACTAAAAAGATATTGTGCAACGTCTATAATTGGAAAACGAACTCTTTGATGATCAGGAGAGAAATTCACACTAGTGAGTTATACTTGTGTGCGTAAGACTCGCCTTTCAATTTATCCAGTTACATCTCAAAATTACATTTTAACATATATAATCTTAACTCTCCTTTTATCTAAGCAAAGTGAGATTCTATTGATACGCACACATATAAATTACAACACTAAAAACATTCAATAACATGACCTCATAGTAGTAAGTAAAGGCAGCACATACATGAAGACAATCTAAAGCAGGGTCTAGGATTTTCAAGTTTTTTGTCTCAAATGCAAGTCGGAGCGGATTTAAAACAAGCTCTGCGTCATCTCCTTCAAGACTTTGCCCAGCATTAGCTAATACAGTAATAATATTTCCACTCTTTGTCTTGTTACCATGTTCTGCCTCTTCAGGAACATGTTCAATCTTCTGTGATTCATCTCCTTCTGCTCCACTATCAATTTTGGGTGTCCTGGAACAAATCAAAATGACTTAACTGTTAAAGCTTACGGGCTCCATAGGAAAATAGTCTAATCGAGATATTAATTAAAGAACTAGACTTACATGAAGTTTCTTATAAATTAAAAGGTGTTCGTATTCAATAAAGGATATACATTACAATAATGATTAGCTAGAAGGTGCTATTTTACTCAAGAAGTCCAAGATTCTACTTGACCATCTCACTGTGTAATGAAAATGGTCGTAAATTCAATTATCATATCAAATAGAGTAAATATATAAATTAGTTCTTGAAAGATAAACAAGTTAACCACTTTAAAAGTTTAGCTTAGACTCTTTCATTCTTGAAATTCATGGAATCAATATATCTTAATCCTTCAGTCCCTATAAATTAGTATCTAAAGAATATGTTTTAGGACTAAATTATATTTGCCTATATGACTTTCAAGAACTAAACGATATAAACTAGACTTTTAGATATTGAATTGTCAAATTTGTGTTCAAGGATGAAGTCATATGTTTGCTTGATCAAATACTTGTGCACATGTTTTCTGATTTAAAAATTAAAACTTTATTCTGATACGAATTCCAAAATGTGGATGGAGAGTCAAACTTCCTTGCTATGGTAAAAAATATCACATACGAATGGGACTTTATTTTGGGAACTTTGGAATAAGAAAACTTCAAATCAAGTCGCGAAGACATTTACCTCCCAGCATCTGTTGAGGGTGCTGCTTGATTGGCTTCTTTCGTGATATCTGAAATGAAAATGAAGAGCAAACCGTGACTAATGAAACAATGAGAATTCATATAAGCCACAGTGAAATTGACATTAACTGAACTAACATCAGACAGCTAAACCCAAAATAATATCAAAGAAGAAAAAAGACACATGAAAGGATCAAACTGATACATTCAGCAAACTTATCATCATTTGGAAAGTTTAACTTGATCAATCACAAGAGAAAGAACTAAAAGAATAAAAACAAATTTAAATGAACATGTTCAAGAGACTTGGACAAAACAAATATCAATAGGTGTATTTTAAAAGGCAAAATGAAATGCAGGAATGTATGTATAATTGAGGCGAACCTATATAAGTGTGAATAGACTTGTGAAGATCAGAATACTTCTTAGTAGAACACTCTTTGAGCATAGACTCAAATGCTCGAGTTACGAACCCACCCGCTCCACCTCCCGCCATTTCGATCCTGATTTGAAAATCCCACTAATTTCAATCGGAAACACAAATGGATCGATCATACCAAAATGAAATAAGATCCTTCAATCACATTAAAATTAAGCCAAGGAAGAAGAAGAAGAAAACAAAGAAAAACAAAGCAATGAAAAGGCAGAGAGAATTGTACCTCAAAAATGATAAGAAAGCGTGAGAATTGAAAGGAAACGTAACGATGATCGCAAATCAGTGTGTATCTGAATGTTTCATACGTTCACCTTCATGCTGAAATTGCATGTGCTCAACACCACCCCTTCTTTTCTTCAACATTTTTTTACTTTTACACAAAATCGGAAAAGTTTTTTCACCTTCTTTCGGATCTGGTTTTTTGACTTCATCACTAAATTAGAAAAATATTATGTGTATAAACAAAATATTATTTATGACAAATTTAATGTGATAGTAATTACGCGAATTTAATGTCTGTCTGTATCTCAACAATAATAATTACAAAAAAAAAAAAAAAGAGTTCAAACACATTAGTTATAACACTACCAAATGCCAATGCTGTCAAAAAACGTTGACCTTTTAATATCTTGTCAATTTATCAATTTGAATTATCCATTTAATTAATTAATGTCAGGGAGTTACATGGATTCGCCAAACTGTTGGAAGCTTGATTGTTAAAAGAAACGAAAAAGAAAACAGGTGATTTTAAAGCCGTATTAATCTATTTTATATTTTAATCACTCACTGAGACACGCGTTACGTGATTATTTTATCTTCCTCCCTAATAGTTGAATAATCAAATATGAATTGATTTCTGTCACAGTTATTTCACCACCTCTTCATTCTCTCTGCATATACGTTACTCTTGCTTAACATCAACGTAATGGATCTCAAAGAGTTCACTTAGGTAAATTACTTTGCCTAATTTTCAAGAGATTCATTTACACTTCATTAAGATAACAGTCATAAAGTTGGCTAAAAAAAAAACAGTCATAAAGAAATTTTGTGCCAAAGAAGAAAGAACATCAATTCGGAAAAAACTTAAAAGGGTTATGCTTGCGAAAACCCCATTGCTTAGTGGAGAAATTACAACAAAGATGCCCTTATTATTACTTCTTTTTTCAGTGATACAGAATAGGNAAAAAAAAAAAAAAAAAAAAAAAAAAAAAAAAAAAAAAAAAAAAAAAAAAAAAAAAAAAAAAAAAAAAAAAAAACATACATCTCTAGAATTTGAAAAGAATGGAGAGGACTAGATTTGTTAAGAATGTAAGTAAAAGATGTGTGACTGACTCTATACACAAACCCCACCAGCCTTTGTATATCTACTACCTATACATACATACATATATAATCACAGTCATCCATGACCATGAGAAGTGAACAAATAATGAATCCCCTAAAGCTATTCCTCCTGCATACATAACAATCATAATAATCAATCAAGATTGCTAACTAACATAGTGGAAGATCATCCCCAAAGAGATAGAGAAGTCTCTCCACAGCCCAGCTAGGGTTAGGGTTAGGGTAAGGAGGTGGCAAACAGCTTGAAATTTCTGAATCTGATGAGCAATAATAAGATGTGAGCAAAGGGGCTCTGCATAATGGACAAGTGGGGTTGTGATTATTATTGTCTAGATCATGATCCAACCATCTATCTATGCATTCTCTGTGAAAAATATGATCACAATTCATCAACTCTCTCACCTCATCCTCCATTTTTATCTGATTCAAGCACACTGCACAACATGTCTCCTCTGCTTCTCCCACCTTCTCCACTATTTCACCAAACCTCTTCAATGTCAGAGTGCTGTCTCTTATCATCTGGGAACACACCCATGAAGAAGATGAAGATTGTTGTTCTTCTTGTTCTGTTAATGGGGTTTCAAGAGAGTCACTACTTCTTCTATCTTTGATAATCTTGGAAACCCAGAAAAATACCCATCTCAGAACTGCAATTATCAGAGCTGCTTCATATATTGCTTGACCTATTGCCAAACCTGGGACTGGCTCCTCAACACACAAACCCATCGAAACTTGAAACCAAGCAAGCAAAGAGCAAGAAACTAGCAAGAATATTCAGAAAATTTGAGAGATTGAGAAAAGAACAAGAGGGAAAGGGGGAAGTTTAGATGTGCTCCATGGCTTCTTTATAAAGCCGAGGGATGATGATGATGGTATCAATGGTGGTGGTGGAAGCTAGCTACCCTACTTTCTTTTTCTCCTGTCTTTTGCTTTCGTTCCCTTATGTTTTCCCTTTTAAAAAAGAGAAAATATTTGTTTATCCACCGTCCTTTTGTGATTAGGAATAAAGGGGTCACCGACTAATCATTCAGACTCTTGCGCGTGTATGCATGCATCATCACAAAAGAAAATTCTGATCAGAGGGTTCATAAATCATTTATATTAAACCCAATACAGTTGGATCTTCATCATGGACCCTTAGATTCTGTTTATTTGCAAATCTTCTAGCCCTTCTTTATACATCAACTTTAAGATGGACCACTCATCGTTATAGCTTTATTAAAACTGTATTGGGTGCGATTATGATTCACTTGCCAACATAACGAGATTTGTTAGGTGAAAAAAAAGAATAATAAAGGTTCAACGTCATCCCACTCATGACTTATATGCTAGTAATCCAGGTCAGTTTGCACTTTCATAACTTTATAATAACGTCAAAATGACCCCATTGCATCATTGCATGTGCGAATTCCTAACATCCTAGTCAGATCCAACGTATGCACACATTTCTTTTACCATAACTTGGTCATCGTGTACGATGATCTCATTGATAAAATCGAAGCAGCACAAAGAAAAAGATAATATCAGTCAAACTATGACTCAATGCTCAACAAACAGCAAAAAGCCCCAAGCTTTCATAGGCTATTAATGATTGCTCTTATTGAGATACAACGAGTGTATTGTATAATGGTACGTATCTCTCAGCGATATCATCTATAATTCTCCATTTCTTCATTACATACCAAATCATAACATTACAAAAAGAAACAAATCAAACTCCTGAGTCCTGATACATTATAAAACATCATAAACTTTTGTCAGGCTCTGTTTGGGGTGTAAATAATATATTTACTCAAATGCTTTGATTCGTCGTTGCCCTGCTTTCTTCCATCTTATTTCGCATCTTGTACTGCAATGTAGCTGGAGCACAATCTAAAGGCGTCTCTCCTGATCAATACGCAGTAAGTTAGGATTTTCAATAATCAAGATGATTGCTGCTTCTTTTATTTGTATTAGTTATCTCTTTGCACTATATAAGAAAATTGTAAATAACTAAGTTTTAGGAAGAGGCAGTATTAATTACCTTGTGTATTCTTGAACTCCAGGCTTGCCCCAGAGTCCATGAGAATGAAAACAATATCAGTTTGGTTGAACACCGCAGCCTACAGAGTATTGAAATAAGTCAAATACTTAATATAATTAAGAAACTCGAAATTATTATAAGACAACCTCTTTTCAAGTCATTTAAGTTTGTCTCAAAATTACAGTTTAATCCTTGAATATTTGGAATACACTTTTTGATCCTGTTCTTTTTTTACAAACATAAACTATTTAATCTCCCTGGATAACATTTCAAGAATTAAAAAGTTGACGTTTGTAAAAAATTCTTGTACTAAAAAATATATTTCTAATAGCTAGGGACTGAATCGTAGTTTTGAGCTATATTCAAAAACCAAAAAATAATTTTTTTCTTATTGTAAAAAAAGGTGGGTGTGCCAAGACAAAGCGAGGGGTACCAAATGCAATAAAGACATTCCTTGCTTATCCCTGTAGTTAGCATCCACGCCCTGCACACCATTTACAATAAACAAAGTAAGAAGGTAAGAAGTTCCTCGTTCTTTTTCATTTTTTTTCCCTCTAAAGGATGGGAGAGTTAAACCTCATTAAGAAGTTTCTTGACAGCACCACAATCACCGTTTTTTATTGCTTCTCTTAATCCCTGAGAGCATCACATGCAATTCAAAATATAATGTTCAGTTCCAAAGGTCTTTAGCACAATGGGATCTCCAACATCATTTAAATCTAAATAAATAAAGACATTTACCTCTCCGTTAGCTTGATAATCAATCTGGGTTCTGTTGGAGGCACCATTGGTTACATGACCGGGATTAAAAGTAGAACTGTATTTATTGCAAAATCAACTGTCAAATAATCAAATCATATAGCATTAAGAGGGAAATATCCAGTTTACGATAATGAGAAATGAGAACCATAATTCCTCTACCAAGTTTATAGTATTTTAAAGAAATCCCCACATCCAAGGAAAACATAATTGTCAGGTGCAACAAGCAATCACTTCATTTCACTTGTGAACAAGGAATGATAAAAGAAATAAAAATAGAATATCAGAGATGTGTTATGCCAGAGCATATTACAATAATCTTTAGCCAGAGATCCCATCCTCCTTATTTTTGGAGGATAGACTTGTTTTCTTAGTACCTCTAGTTCTTTACCGGTAACTCAGGGACTTTTCAAGGGTGTTTCTTTATCTAATATGCAAAAGGGCTGAAATTCTCGAGTCGATGGGCTTTTCTTTGGTCTTACTTAAATCATGTACTAGAATTAGAATTGGTTGAAGGCACACGTATTGCCAGAAAAACAGAATTCAACAACCAGTTCCTACCTAAACTTGCTATTTGAAGTGGAGCTTCTATTTTTGGGAACAGTATCTGACTTCTTCGGTTTAGGATTTGAAGGACCTGAATTGTCCGGAGTGGGTTTCTTCTGTCAAAAAAGAGGAAAAAGTAAAAATATAAGCATGAGAATAGAACCAAACAATGTATCTGATGACAACTAAAAATATTACCTGCTGGGGAAGTGTGCCTGTGGAAGGAGCTGGAGCTTCACAAATGCAAAGAGGCATTCCACACTTACACTCTTTAATATCTGACACAGGTTTATTCCCTGAAGTCGGAGTCTTTGGACATTCATTTGCATCAATGTCAAGTTTAGAAATTGTATCTGTTATATTATTTACTCCATCTGCGGAAGACTGTGACGCATCCTTCGCAGATCTGTGTCAAATAAAAGATGTAACAAATGTATGGTTACTAAATAGAATATCAATCTAGTGTGGGAATTAGCAGTTACCAAATGGAGAATGGCAAAAGAAATTACAAATGTACGATCAATAAATTGATGAAGAACAGAAGAATAAAAAATTCTAGACTCAAAGATTAAAGAACGACGAACAAGAATAAAAAATTCTAGACTCAAACATTAAAACTCACTGGTATCAGCATCCAGCTTGGTCATTCAGGAATTAAGAAAGGAGAATGGGATACCGTGTAACTTCTTAATTAAGATTAGGGTTTAGGCACCATGCATGTTAACCAATTAGTAGGTCGATCTTCTTGAACTAAAGATCATAGGTTCTTCTTCACCTTGTCTAGTTAATAAGGAAATTGAAGAAGTATTCAGTTGTGTATGAATAAGATACATACAATAGTTTGTTTGGTCTTCAACCACATGAATAATTCCTTCAATGTGTTGTCCTTAGCATACCAAATCCAAGCATGTGAAAGATATATCAATTTGGAGAAACCTAAATCAGTGTTCCGAGACCAAGCAATTCAACCAAAAACTACTTTTGTGGATGCAGTTTGTAAATCTCAATGCAATGTAACTGCCATGAGCGAGCAAAAAATATTTTGTAGCCATCATTCCTATTAAGTTTAGTGTCACATAATACACTTAATTTTTCTATGGTACCTATTCTTCTACTGCACCCCAATCACCTTCATTTCAGTACCATCACAATTCACAATTATCATGATTGCAAGTAGTCAGAAGTGAGAACTACCAACTGATCTGTATCACTACTATCATTATTATTATCATTGTCAACTATATCTCAGGACCTCTGACATACTAAAGATTTTGGGATACTGTCATCAATGCCAGCTCACGCCAACTACAGAAACACTCTGTATCACTAAGATATGCCAAGGTTACATGAGTACTCTTGTTGGCCATAGACAATATGAAACTATAATGACAAAGGTACCATCTTCTTCTTTATGACATTGTAATACACAATTTTATTGGAGAGTTCAAAAAATATAATTGATATGAAGCTCATCAGGAAGTAATTTACCGAGAATTGTTGAAACAATCAGCACATACTCTGACATTTGAGTAAATGCCAAATTGTGGCAAAGCCTACATAGAAAAGCATTGCTCAAATATGGGTAAAATTCTACTAAAATTTTAACCAAAGGAAAAGGTGAAAACAGAAAAAGAAACGCATTATACCATTTGATTTGATGAATGTTCATGGCATAGTGTTCTTCCACAACATCGACAGTGATGCTACATGAAGATCACATAGATTTCAAGTCAATTGGAAGAAGAAAAAGAAAAAATCATTGTAAACTATATCATATAAAAAGGTCTTGATCTTGAACAATTAGAACTCATATTAACTACTACAACCAACATATAGGCAGTCCACACAGTCTTCAAGGAGGTTCCAAATTTTTTTTTAATATAGTGGGTAGAGCCTGAGCAATGCTGGTTGCTGGGCACTAAACCATCTAAACAAATCCAGAAATCAAAAAGAATTATATTGATGTCAAGTCTTCAGCCCCTTAGTCAGATAACCAATATCATAGCCTTGTATAATTAACATGGGCATTATGGACTTAAGGAATGGCGTGATCTAGCAAAAAGATGCACCATTAGCAGCTAGATTTAGAGTAGACAGAATTAGAAACGTAACTTTAGTCCATACAAATTAGATACATCCGCGATACTATTAACAAAACCGACAATAGATTCACAATGTCACATCCATTCCAGAAGATCCCAAACCGCTAAAAAGCAAAGCCAAGGGTGGAATGAACTTATGTGAGCTAAAGAAAGAGGGCTGGGCAGAGCACAGAGCAAGTTAGACGGCAATGGGAAATGAAAAGAAAGTTCTTTTAATGACATCTAGAAAGAAGGGAGCCAAAGTCAAGGACTAATGATCCACCCAAATCTTGTTTTTATTTTATTAAATCAGGATTTAGGTATTAGGTAGCAGCTATATAATATGCACAAACATGGCTTATGATCAATTGCCTAATATGTGATAGTGGGGATTCATTTGGGACGAAAGGAGGGATGGATGTACCCGTCTCTTGAAGGTGGAGAAACTGCAATGACAGACATCGCATCGCGCTGATTCTTGGAAAGGAGGAGGATCCGTTGATGTCATCTTATCTTCTTCTCGTTCTTCCTTACTCTCAATTTGCAATCTTAAGTCAGCTCATCGACGAATCGAAGAATCAGTTGGGTTTTTGTTTTTCCAAAGGAGGATTATCTATCAATTTCTATCAGATGATATCAAAATGTTGAAGAATGCCACTGCGAATATTGTATAGCAAACAAACCCGGTCCATAAAAACCAATCTCCGGAATAGAGATTTGTGGGTTAAAGTGCATTTTTAGTTCCATAACTTTGATAAAGGTTTCAATTTGGTTTCATAATTTTTTTTTGTTGCAATTTTGATCCCATAACTTCTGAAAACGTACCACAGTGCAAGCTGACGTGTTAACTTTATATACGAAACACTTTTAAATTATTGAATCAGCTGTTTTATTTACGAGATATTCATAAATCAATAAAGAAAAATTAATTACTAATACTGATGATAAATTTATTGAATAATGTTAACTTAAACAAATAAAAAAATTGTTTACCTTTTATTTAAGGTAAATTTATTAAGGTCGAGAGATCTAATTTTTATTTTAACATTATTTCAATATTTGAGTTGTTTATTTTGAAATACATACCAACTATTTTTGTTTAATATTCATACATATATCTTAAAGTGTGATATAATGATAGAGAATTAGAATTCTCTATAATATTCGTCTTATATTTAATAGGTAAAAAAGGTGTTTATTGTCAAATTAGAGATTTTTATAGTAAAAAAGTTAATTCACTAAAATATAAATCAATGCAACCTCTCTTCCATCGTTTCTGGTTTTGCCTCAACCTCTCCCTTTGTTGGCACTTTATTAGGTTAGGGTATATAAACCAGATTTATATAAATCTATCACAATACAAGTTTTGATCAACAACGTATACATTTTGAATAAAGAAAATAATTAAATTAAGAATGTAATATAACTTAAATATATGTTAATTAAAATTTTAAATAGAATAGTTTTTACAGAAATATAGATTTTTAAAATAAGAAAAATTCATTTTCAATAAAATACCATTGTAAAAAATACAATTTAAACTTGGTATTGGAAGTAATTAATTTTAAGTACGTTTCTTACGTACAAATGGATTAATTTGAACTATTCTTAAACGTTGATCTTTCAATGAATCATACATTGTTAAATATAAAATGGCATTTTCAACAATAGTATAAACCACAATCTCCATACTCTTCACGATTGGATTCACTCTCAGATTTCCTCCTCTTCCCCGTGTTCGTGATGCTCCTTTGATTGGGTCAAGAGTAAATAATGTATGTTGTGTTTTACAAATTACTACATTTTTGCAGAGGCACTCAACATGTTATTCTGCCAGTGGATATGGATAGTTAAACATAACTCACATGAAGTGAGTGTGCTTTTATTAGCCAGGAGAAGATAACAGTAAGAATGTTACGTTTAACCAAATACACAGAGGAAGTTCAAAGAGGACAAGCCTATTGTACAACAAGAGATCCACACGGTAAGACACACATGTATAACCAGAAAAGGGGTCAATAGCAAAGTGTACAAGATATTCTAACCCTTCAAAGTTTACATTTCTAGTTCATGCTACGCCAAATTCCATGCAAATAACCACCAGTCATTACTAGAGACACTAGTGACACAACACCTGCTGGAAAAACTTTTCCTGTTCTCTTGTAACGAGCCCCCATCACCCCACAAAGTGCACCAGAGATACCTGCAAATCAGGAAAATTATGAAATAAATACTTTACAAGATGTCATACAAATAAATGATGAAAACCTTTCTTACTAATCATTTCTATATATCATATTCCTCAGTATTGTTATCATCTTCTCGCCAGATATTGCTCATTGCAATGAGTCACTCTTTCACTTATTACTAGAGTCCAACATGGCAATCAACTAAATTGCATCAACAAATTGCAGCCTTCCATAAACGGTTAAACAGTTCTCAACAACATTATAGCAACCCAGAATGTATACATATGACAAAATGCACCATCAAAGGATCTCGAAAGCTTAAACATAGAGGGAAATCTCTTCATATACAGGTTTGGTTAAACTCAAACTTAAATAACTATCAGAGCCCACGGAATAATAATAATAATAATAATAAACTACATTCTTTTTTCCTTAAGAAGGTACTAACGCATAATTTCTCCTTACAAAATCACTATTTCTTGTATCAAGACAGATTCATAGGATGGCCCTTTACTGACATTTCAACAGCATATGCAGCAGTGTGTAACACAAAAAATGATCACTTACCAAGACCCACAGATGATGCAAAAGCAGGTCTTTCAGGGAGTTCAGTATAAACATAATACAGAAGTGAGGCAGATAAACCTCCTGCCAACAGTGACTTCTGGCTGCCACCTTTCAAATAGCCCATTACACCACCCACTGCCAAAAATAAACATCAACAAGATTATTATATAGACACGTCAAAACAGGGGCAAAACAAAAGCATACATATTCATAATCTTATCTAGCACCCATGAATATATATGTCAGACTCTAGACTATGTTTGGGAGGTTTAGTGAGGATGGAATGGAGTAGAGTGGAATGATTTGAGTAGATCTATTGTTTGGGAATTTTAATGAGAAAAAGAATTGATACATGTATAAATGAGTCAATTCATCCATTCCATCCTCATTAAAACATCTAAACACAAATTTTATGTGTTTTAATCCTTCCATTCCATTCCATTCCCTCCCGACACCACTTCCAAACACACCCTAAAGTAACTTTGTAAATTGTACCTAATGCAAGAGCTGTCTAGAACCTCACAAATTGTTTAAACGAGCTGTTAGAGATGAAATTTAAAGATCTAACATTAAAGTTATTATTTACCAAGTAGTGTCCAAAATGCTTTTAATCGAACTTAAGTGGTATCAAGGAAATTCTAAACAGATAACCCATTTCTCTCACTTCCAACTCAAGTGTCAGCTCTATAACCAGAAATTAAACCCAACAAATTGCAAAAGAAAAAAAAAACGCAGTTAATAATAGGCTGGCATTACCTCCAAGCAGCGCAGCATAGCCTAAAGTAAATTTCTGCGACATTGAGATCGCCATCTTCCTCTTGTGATCGTCCGATTCACCCTCACCCTTGTTATGATCACTTCCTCCGACGCCGGCACCACCGCTACGAGACTCTGGTAGTTTGGCGTCAACAGTGTTAGTGGACGCCTCGGAGTGGAAGGAGACAACACCGGCGTACAAGTGTCGTTGCAGATTAAGATTCGCGGTTTGATCGAATCTGTTCCTCAAGTAACCCAAAGCTAGACGCAGTGGAGATGAGCGATCGAGAAATTGCTGTCGGCGATTGCTATCAGATTCTTCTCCTTGACTTTGATAAGGAGAGGAGAAAATGATACGAAGACTGGTTCTGGGCTCAATACCCAACGCCATCTCTATCATCATCGATTTTGTGTTTCTGGGTTTTTCTTTCTGCTTTTGCTTCTTCCTTACTAGCCCTTTTCAGGGTTTTCATTCATTAATTCCTTTTTTTTCACTAACCTTATTGTCAGAATCTATTCTTTCTTTCTATTTATTGTGCAATAGGATCTATGTAATTCATCGAACGCAAAGCCCAACCACATTTTGAATTATTCGGCCAAAAATATAACCACATTTCCAAGTGATGACCCAAAAACATAAAAGAAAACCATTGGAGGCCCTTTTCTAGCTACATACCGCTATTAAAGTTTAATGCCCTTAAATTTGTACTCCGTTAATAATTTATTTATTTTTTTTCTGACCAAAAAAAAAAATAATTTATTTTTTAAGTAATAAGAAAAATACGAATTGATATCTGAATAATACTTTTAAATTTTAATCCCTTGAACGTGTGAATACGTGATTTTGTTGCACACAAAATAAAAAACTATTAAAAAAAAGAGTTCTGCTACACATCAACGGTGTTTCCGAAACATAGTTTGTATTAACATAAATTGCATTCCAGAATATTATTTCATTGAACATAAATTTTATTTCAACATGATTGTTTCATTGCACCCAAACTGCATTTTTTTTTGTACAACCCAAACTGCATTTTTGAAACTATGTGTGCAAAACTATGTAGGTTTGATAATTGGAATTATTAAAGAAATTGCAACCTCGACCTCTTTCACGAGAGTTATTGAATCTATCGCCTCGAAATCTAGAACCACAAAAATTACCTCGATAGGGAAACTGAGGGCTTGTTTGGCAGCATGAGCATTTCAATCCAAGTCAATTTTATTGAATGAGATGAGATTATGTTGTAATGGGTGATGTATTAGTGTTCATGTGATTTTAGAGAAAATGATGTGAAATAGAGTGTGAAATTATATAAAAGGGTATGTAATAATTGTGGTCGGTTGAAATAGGTTTATGGATTTTTTTAATTTGTATAAGGGTATAAATGATAAGAAATAGTGAAATGAGATGGAGATAATAAAATGAGATGATAGGTGTTTGGTTGTGTTTTGATTGAAATAATATTGAGATGAGATGATATTGGAAAGTGGATATGCTATTGGAAAGCGTGAGAATGAGAAAATTTTGGATGAAGGGTCAGAGGTCAATCTAAGTGGATAAGATGATGGGCCAAAATGAAAATAATATTGGAATTATTTTTAAGAATACAATTTGGTTCATAAATTTGTACCGGTCCTATTAATCAATCCCTAACATGTGTAAATGATAACTTGGGGCTTACACGAAATTCCAGTCATCAATAATCGGATCTATTTGTGAAATCCAACAAAAAAAGTAACAAAGAATAGTTTGAGGACCATAATGCAAATAACAAAACAACACAAAAATGTTTGGTCAATGGTTCGTTTTGATCCAAAATGTATGCCCTAATATTCATTTGGTCCATTATGTTTCAAAATGTTCATATTGGTTCTAAAATGTTGGCAAAATGATTCATTTTGGTCCTAAATACTGGTAAAATGTTTCGTTTTGGTCCCAACTAGATAGAGAAAGTATTCTTCGGGAACAATACGTAGCTCTAAACAAGCCATATTCAATAGTTGGGACCAAAATGAAACATTTTTCAAATATTTAGGAGCAATTTGAATATTTTGAAATATAATGGACCAAAATGAATATTAAGGCATACATTTAGGACTAAATTGACCCTTTAACCCTCTATATTTCCATCCTGTACATACACGTGGGCCATTTTGTATTTTCTCCATTCAATACATTACCGTTATTAGATTTATGAGTCCTTTAATTTGACAAAAAAATATAGATAGAACCATTGTCCACATATATAGAACATATCCAAACTCAGAATAACCAAAGACCGAAGAAAATACAATATCTGATATTGTCTTATTTTATGCCCATTTCATTAATTTTCTACCATTCCTCAATAAAAAATTGTATTGCTCAAGCAATAGAGTTTTGCAGTTTATCTCTCTCTCCATCAATCACTCTCACATCAAAGTTTTATATTCAATTTTTGATTTGATAAAGAGAGAGATATAAACTATAAAAAGTCCATTGCTTAGGCAATGGATCTTTTTATAGCATTACTCTTTCTATAATAATATAAGAGACAAGTATGATTGAAGAATGAGGAATATTGCAACTAAAAAAAATAATAACATTGTAAATTTTTTGTTTAATTAAATTAATATAAATTATATATATATAAGAGTGTGTGTGGGGTGTGTGAAAGAGAGAGAGAGATGTGTATGTGTGTGTGTGAGAGAGAGACAGAGAAAAAATGTGTGAGTGGAAAAAAGAAAAAAATGATGAGAAATGATAGATAGAGAGAGAAAATTATAAGTGTAATAAATGAGCGTATGTAAAATTACTATTATATTTAGTTTTTTTTATATATTTGTATTAAACTATAGGTAATTATAGGTGTATAAGTAGGGATAGATTAGTAATTGTAAGAGAAAATGAGATGATGTTGTGAATGAGATGATGATGTGATGCGAAAAGATGAGATGGAAGTTCCAAAAAAACAACTAACCATTACTGTTCATCCAATTCTAAGATGAGATGATGCTTGAATGAGATGAGATTGGAATTATAGGGCTCCCAAACAGGCCCAGAGACATATCAACTTGAGAATTAGCTTGAAACTAAGAAGATCTATCACCATTTAGTGTTTGTAGTCACACTAGTAGTAATGGAAGAATCTGGAGTAACAAACTTAGCAATTTGAATTTCTTGAGCTATAAGCAACGAATAAAGTGAAGATACAAAGAGAGGTTAGATAGATAGATTAACCGATGTAATAAAAGGTCCATACTCTTCAATAAAGCCTTCTAGAATGAATCGTACATATTCTTGCTCACTAACATGAGATCCAATAGCACATAGATGATCAACTAAGTTTACCCAAAGATTTTTAAGAAAACTCAAAGATTTATCAAAATCTCCGATTAAAGTTTACCCAAAACCCTATTTCCCAAAATTTGTGCATAATGAGTCGATCAATAAAACAAGCATTAGGAGTATCTAAAGCATCACAAAATAATGAAGGAATACTAGAAAATTGAAAGTCACACTAGTTCCATAAATTTTGAGAAGGAAGCAAAAATGGAAGAGTGTGGGATAAATGTACCAAATGAGAGAAAGGAGGGAGGAGGACGATGGTGGGCCATCTCCGGCTGTGGCTGACTATCGTCGGAGCTTCTGGACGGTGGGGCAGCGACGGGCGTGCAGATCTGTGGTGGTGGTTTGGCCGACGTTAGGTGGAGAGGAGAGAAGGGAGTGAGAGACAAAGATGACATGAAAATAAGGTGGGAGTGGATTTTGGTCCTTTCTTCTTTGTTTTTTTTCTTTTTTTTAAAAAAATGCTATGGGAGGGTCTAGAAGTCACAGGAGAAGGGAAGAAAAATAAGTTTCATGGCTCCATTGGCTAAAATTTGTTTTTAGTTCAAAATAACATATTTATTAAAAAAAATAGTCCCCTAACACATGAAATTTTAGAAATAAAATCGTTCAATAAAATTTATATCGTTGGATTCGTTTCGAAGAGTATATTTCAAATATATGAATTGTTTTTTAAAACTTCATCTTTACCAATTATCATTTTTTGCTCGAAAATATTCTATTACAGTGTCAAAATTGAAATCAGACAAAATTTAAACAATGTTTGCTCCAAAAATATAACCACAAGCTCAGAATGACTTCTAGATTCACTATATAAACTTACTTCAATCAAAATCCTACGTCTAATATTTTTCTAGAATATATTGGGGTATTACAACTCGGTACATGCCGGGTAGAACTCGGTAGTCTATTTATGGAAAGTTCTATATAAAACCAATTAAAACATTAAAAAAAGGGGAAAAAAATAAAAGGAGGCATTTTGATGCTACCAATGTTCATTTCACTCACAATTTTTTGTATAATTCAACTCATATAATTGTTATATAAATGGATAGGTAGAAACTTTGTATATTTTCAATATTTTGGGACTAAATCATAGTTTTGGAATAAATTTAAGGACTAAAAAGTAGGCTTTCTTTATCAATTTCAGTATTACACTTTGACCAAAAGTATATATATAAGAAATTATAAGTTTTGTGCCACTAATTTGATGCATCTTGCTTAAATCCAAAAACTTTCCACTTCCCGAGTAGAATCTGACACTCAATGTTTTATATAAAACCAATTAAAACATACAAAAAAGGGAAAAAAAATGAGGCATTTTGACGCAACCAAGGTTCATTTCACTCACAAATTTTTTTATACTTCAACAGTTCAACTCATAATTGTTATATAAATGGATAGGTGTAAACTTTGTATATTTTCAATATTTTGGGAATAAATCATAGTTTTTGAATAAACTTAATGACTAAAAAGTAAGCTTTATTTTTCACTTTCAGTATTGCACTTTGACCAAAAGTATATATATAAGAAATTATAAGTTGTGTGGCATTAATTTGATGTATTTTGCTTAAATAAAAAAAATTTCCATAAATAGAGTACCGGGTCTACCGGTACTCTATTTATAGAAAGTTCTATATAAAACCAATTAAAACATAAAAAAAAATAAAAGGAGGCATTTTCACCTTAACAGATATTCATTAACAGGACGAGTACCTTTCTTTGTATTTCAACTAATGTTTTAATTCTCAACATATTCATTAACACGACGAGTACCTTTCTTTGTATTTCTTAATTCAGTTTGATACTGAATTTCCAAAATATTCAAGAATCTTGTCCCAAACCTCAAAGGATCTTGAGCAGCCAACAACGAGTCGGAGCATAGCATCTCCAAGAGAAGCAAAAAGCCAGGACAACAAAAGTTGATCTTGCTTTTGCCAAGAAACAAACGCAGGGTTGAATTTACTAACAACACGATTAGCGTCAGAGAGAAAGCGTTCAGGAATTAGATCCTCACAACCGAGATAATTCTCAAGGCCATGACCTCGAAGGGCAACTACAATTTGTTGGCGCCACAGCAGAAAATTACTATCATCAAGTTTTGTACCCATTTTGTGACTAAAAGAAACTAAAGGAGATGATGGATTAGAAGAAGATGAAGGCAAAGAGGAAATATCAGAAAGAGGAGAAGAAATGGCCATGATCGCTCTTGATACCATGAAAATGAAAGCGAATGTATTAGTTGAATACTACAATGAACTGATACTCTATATATAGAGCAGAGAAAGATAACGAGTATAAGCTAACTAGGACAACTACTCATAACAAACTTAGTTATTACAATTTACTCACCCAACAAACTTAGTTTTATTTTACTCTAACTTCCTAACACTATCAGATCTTAGAACATGTTATGGTATGAATTATACAGAGACCAAAACTCCAAAACGAAAAGAGAATTCTATTATAACAAAATACCATAACAGACATTACAACCAGTAGCATTTTAATGGAATAGGTAAGAAGGAAAAAGTAAGAAGAAGAAGAATAGAACCATAGAGAAACAGAGAGAAAGAGACTGCAGAGAGAGAGAGAATTCAGAGAGAGAAATCACAAAACAATTCTTCACTCTTTTCTCACATCTCCATCTCCTATTTAATTATTTTCGTTAGCCTTTCTTTCCATGCGCATCTTCCTCCTAAATGGTTGGGTGCCATCTGTCTTGGGACCACAGTTTCATTCTCATGGTGACACATTACATTCCTCCCCTCTTGGAAAGCGACCTTGTCCGCAAGGTCGAGACATTGAGAACTAGCATGAAACGCTGCAAGAAGCTCCCACGATGGCGGCACGCCACTGTCCAATGCGACCCATACTTCACGCATTCGAAGCATAACAGGGGAATTTAATATGGCCGGTATCGTTGATGAAAATGAAGAAGCAAGAGGCGTTGAGTGCATGAAACGGAGCAGGGGAGTAAGTTGAAGTCCCTGAAATTCATACTCCGTCAAGTGCAAGATGAAGAAAACAGAGTGTAGGCTTGCAGATTTAGGAATTTGAAAGCAGTACACAATTTCTTTAATACATTCCACAGTAGGCACGGAGATAAGAAAATTTGAACCAAGTGACGGGCTTCTCCAAAAGTGCAGAAAGTGGTGATGGTATGACTGTAGCCCCTCAAAAACGGAGTCGCCGTTTTGAAATTGTCGTTCAGTGTGATTACTCTGGGCAAACCGATCCATACGAGCTTGGTAGTATTGAGGAGGCAACTTGGGATGATCGAATAAAGCATCACCAACTTGCCAATGTGTCGACTGTAATGCATCAAAGACACTAGGGAGACCAGAATGGAACAATGAAGCAACCAATTTAGGTGAGAACTTGGGTAACCTTGCGTCAGTCTCACATGAAAGGAAAGTAAATGGACTTAGAACTAAGCAATGTGGGTCCAATAAATTTAGGCCCAAGGTTGTATGAGGCTCATCAATTGGGATCCATTCCATGGTTAAGAAATGGACTCCAGCATTCGAATAAGCAAGCCCTTTTTTGTTTATTGAATAAGAACAAAGCCCTTTGAGATGAGTAGAGACAGCTTCTTGGGCCTTAAGTTGTTGGGCTAAGTCTGATTCCATAATGGGTAATGCATGGGTGGACAACTTGATTCTCTTACCGTGGATATCACAATTGATATTGCAAACCCTAAAAGCTTCAACCGATGAATATTCATGGTCGATTAAGACACAGAACGGCAGAACTTGAGCTGCTGAAAACGTCAAAGATTTCACAATCCATGGTTGAATGAACATGTCAAAACGGCCATTGTCAAGTAGAACCTGTACCTCCATCCCTTGGGTGGAACCTGTGAAGTGAATGGGATCAATGGCCAAACTCAAAGTCGGCGGCACAATGGTTATTGGCAGAGGAAGACAAGATGGGGTGGAGCACACGCAAATAACAGAAACAGAGCAAGGATGAACAATTACTTCTGAGGATGAACGGAATGACAGTAAGGGCACGGAGACTGGAGGAGGTTCGCCAACAGAAAACTTAACTATGGGATAAACAAAAATAAACGTGCCCGCTAGGAGCTCAACGGCCTGGTGATCGTGTCGCTTCGAAGGCCAACAAGGTAACGGTGAGTGGTCACCAATCAATGGGTTCAAACCAAGGTGAATGCCTACGTGAAGAAGTCGAGCAATGAAGCCGTGGAGGTCAATTTGTAGGTGCAACAGAAATACCCTATTGATGGAATAGAACAATGAATCAACCAATTTAGGTGAGTCCCTTGACTTGTGCTCTGAGATGAATGCCGCTGAAATATTTTTGGTCTGTGATTTGGTATCTACTCGCAGCTTCTCGTCTTTCTCTTTTTCAACAACGTCAAGAACTTTGACGGGTTCCTTGAGACGACGGAGGGCATTAGCGATGTCCTTGAACGTAGATGCATTGGCCATAGATTGGGAGGGACTAATGTGAGTTGTAGAAGATGACTCTGCATTCATCGGCATCTCCATTTTCTCCTTATCTATTGATAATGAATCCATCATCTTCGAAACAATTTCCAAAGAATTTTCTATGCGGTCCATTCTTTCAACATATTCTGCATCCTGTCGTTCCATCAAATCCACGAGTTTCTCAACCCGAGTTGCTAACTCACAGACGCTGTCATCTGCCACCATGCTTGAGTTATCTACGTCTCTCATTGAAAGCACCATTGTTATGGTATGAATTATACAGAGACCAAAACTCCAAAACGAAAAGAGAATTCTATTATATCAGAATACCATAACAGACATTACAACCAGTAGCATTTTAATGGAATATGTAAGAAGGAAAAATTAAGAAGAAGAAGAATAGAACCAGAGAGAAACAGAGAGAAAGAGACTGCAAAGAGAGAGAGAGAATTCAGAGAGAGAAATCACAAAACAATTCTTCACTCTTTTCTCATATCTCCATCTCCTATTTAATTATTTTCGTTAGCCTTTCTTTCCATGCGCATCTTCCTCCTAAATGGTTGGGTGCCATCTGTCTTGGGACCACAGTTTCATTCTCATGGTGACACATTACATTCCATGGAAATAACGATCAAACATTACTAGCGACACTAGTGACACAACACCTGCTGGAAAAACTTTTCCTGTTCTCTTGTAAAGAAGACCCGTCGCCGAACAAAGTAGACCAGAGACACCTGGGAATCAGGAAAATTCAGATATTGAGGAAGAATATACATAACAGATCATCCACACATAAAAAGTATCCTATATTTAAAAGCTATCAATTTCATATGACTTCTGGTAATTTGCAACTTTCTTGCATATTATGGAAAACTTTGAATCACTACCAATTAAATACTTTACAATACATGATATCATAAAAATATATGATGAAAACCTTTCTTAATTATCACTCCTATAAACCATATTTCTCTGTATTGTTATTTGTTATCATGATGCTTCTCCCCAGATACCGCTCATTGCAATCAGTCACTCTTTCACTTTACCAGAGTTCAACATGGCAATCAACTAAATAGCAAAGTGAAGATCCTGCCAAACTATTTATCACACTCACAGCAATTATGAATCTAGGCATTGCAGTCTTCCATAAACAGTTAAACAGTTCTCAACAACATTATAGCAACCCGGATGTATACGTATGACAAAATTATTGCACCATCAAAGGATCTCCAAAGCTTAAAGATACTGGGAAATCTCTTCATATATAGGTTTGGTTAAACTCAAACTTAAATAACGACCAAAGCCAACGGAATAATAATAATAAGGGTAAATTACAAAATAGGGTCCTGTGGTTTGGCCCCGTTTCAGATAGGGTACATGTGGTTTGAAAAGTTTCAAATTGGGGCCTGAGGTTTACGCCGTTTGCAAAATGGGGTCTAGGTGGTTTTGACCGTTAAAAATAACGGTCAACCTGACTTTTTTTTTTTTTTTCTCAAATCCTCTTTCTCTTATTTTAGTCCCTAGCTCACAAACTGCAGATAAGTCCAGAAACCTTCAAACTTCCTTCATTTTAGTCCCTAGCTCACAAAAAAAGTTTGCAAAATATTCTAGAACTCTTCCAAACGTTCCTATTTAGTCCCTACTCCATGAATATTCCA
>QANZ01026932.1:374068-389272 GCA_003254925.1 Chamaecrista fasciculata | reverse complement strand
CCTAAACCCTAAAACTTTAAATTTCATCATCATCATCTTTTTCATCTTCTTTCCAGAAATTAAAAATAATTTTTAAAAAAATTAATTCAAAACCCAAACACTCAAACCCATCTATATCTTCTTCATCTTCCACTAAACTCAGTCTTGAATATCTCTTCATTTGGGTATTCCCCTACAGCCATCCCACCGCCGCCGTCCTCACCTCCGCCATCTTCATCATCATCCTCTTCGCCGTCACAATCTTCGTCCTCGACCCCTAATCAGTGGGATGCGAATGTCGGCACGGTGAAGCATTTCGTCGACGACGCGAATGTCGGCACCGTTAGGCTCACCGGAATCGAGTCCATCAGAAGATCGAGTCCAGACCTCACCGGAATCGGCCGATTAGGCTCGTCGACGACGCGAATGTCGGCACCGTGAAGCATTTCGAGTACATGTTAGTTGTGGATTTTGAAGCTTCGCTCGTCGAAGATGAAGATGATTAATGATGAAGATGGGTACGATTTGTGGGATTTCTCGTGCCTTAAATGAAGAAATAAGGGGGATGTTTGATTCTGGGTAGGATGATGAAGATGGGTACGATTGATGAAGATGAAGATATTGAGGATATTGAGGGCGTGAGGATGATGATTGAGGATGATGAAGATCCAGAAATTAGGGCGTGAGTAAAAATTAATTTTCTTTTTTTTTTCACCTTTTTGGTCCCTTTCATGGAATATTCATGGAGTAGGGACTAAATAGGAACGTTTGGAAGAGTTCTAGAATATTTTGCAAACTTTTTTTGTGAGCTAGGGACTAAAATGAAGGGAGTTTGAAGGTTTCTGGACTTATCTGCAGTTTGTGAGCTAGGGACTAAAATAAGAGGAAGAGGATTTGAGAAAAAAAAAAAAAGTCAGGTTGACCGTTATTTTTAACGGTCAAAACCACCTAGACCCCATTTTGCAAACGGCGTAAACCTCAGGCCCCAATTTGAAACTTTTCAAACCACATGTACCCTATCTGAAACGGGGCCAAACCACAGGACCCTATTTTGTAATTTACCCTAATAATAATACTCATAAACTACTTTTTTTCCCTTAAGAAGGTACTAATGCATCATTGATCCTTTCAAAATCTCTATTTCTTGCATTAAGAGAGATTCTTAGGATGGCCCTTTACTGACATTATTTCAATAGCATATGCAGCAGCATTCTCACACAAAATGATTACTTACCAAGACCCACATATGATGCATAAGCAGGCCTTTCAGGGAGCTCAGTATAAACATAATACATAAGTGAGGAAGATAATCCTCCTGCCAACAGTGACTTCGGCCTACCACCTTTCAAATAGCCCATTACACCACCCACTGCCAGAAACAAACATCAACAAGATTATTATGTCAAAATTAAACAGGGGCAAAACAAAAGCATATATATTCACAATCGTATCTAGCACCCATGAATATATATGTCAGACTCTAAAATAACTTTATACCTAATGCAAGAGCTGTCTAGAACCTCACAAATTGTGCAAACCAGCTGTAAGAGATGAAACTTTTAAGTTCTTATTTACCAAGTAGTGTCTAAATTGTGATCTAAAATGCTTCCAATCGAACTTAAGTGGTATCAAGGTTAGGAAATTGTAGAGAGATAACCCATTTCTTTCACTTCCAAATCAAATGCCAGCTGTATAACCAGAAATTAAATCCAAAAATAGCGAAGAATGAGAATAGGAAGAGGCGAAAATTTTAGGTTTAGGCATTTTACCTCCAAGGAGCGCAGCATAGCCTAAAGTAAATTTCTGCGACGTTGAGATGGGCATCTTCTTCTTGTGATGGTCCGATTGAGCCTCACCATTGTTACGATCATTTCCTCCGCCGCTACCAAAATCTGGCAGATAGGGATCAACAAGAGTGTCATTGTCAGTGAAGGCCTCGGAATCGAGTTGCAGATCATTTCCATCACATTCTGCTCCTTCACTTAGATGATGACTATGCCAATCAGGAATACCCATCGCTTATTCGCTTTTGTTTCTCTGTTTTTGCTTCCAACTCCAAATCCTTCTATATACATACTCACTATTTGCGCCTTTTTCTCTCCATTTCTTTTAATTGTTCAATCCTAATCATTCATCTCATCTGAGTTGTTGGAATCATCACACGTGGCGTCCCTTTCATGGGATTCCGCTTCTTTTGCTTCTATACTTCTTCCCTAATCCCCAGCTAGCGATGGCACTTGCGCGAGGCGGAGACGTTTCCCCGACTCCCCGCGGATCTCGACAAATTTTTTTTAATAATAATAATATTATTTTTAATTAATTCAAAACATAATTTAATAAACAATTTAAATTAAATTATAAAATTTCATGCAATGTCATACTACAACAATCTCCAACTACAATAAAATTTAATACAAAGTACATAAAGTTTGAGAAAAAATTAATATTAACACCCTAAAATTATCATCATACAAAAAATAAATAATATTATTAGATTTAAGATGAGTTAATGGGATTTTAGTTTGTAAAGAAAATGGGACTTAGATTAATATTATTGTAAATTATTAAGATTTATATTAATTATATTAATATTTTATTATATATTTTTTATATTTAATTTGAGGACAGGGACCTGCGGGGCGGGGGACTATCCCCGTCCCCGAACTCCATTTTCGCAAAAAAAAATTTTCCGTATTTGGGAATCCCCGCAAGGATCCCACGTACGGATGAAGAATTTTTGCCATCCCTATCCCTAGCTCTTTTCATTTCAGGGATCTATACCATTTCTCAAACCCAAACCCCAACTACATTTTCAGGTGATGACCCCATAAAAAAAAAAAAAAAAACTAATGGAGACATTTTTCTGGCTACGTTCCACTATTAAACTATTAAAGTTTGATGTAAAATACACCTACTGCCACTCTATTCGGAAAAAGAAAATATGAAACTCACATTTAATAACATTAGTGGTTTTGCGTGCGTTAGATTTGTCTTATTATTATAAATTTTAAATTATAAAATAAGATCTAAAAATAGAATAATACATTATTTTACAATTTTATAATAATAAAATAAATCTAAAAGTAACGAACAGTTCCATGAGCGTATATTTGGTAACTTTTCACTACTCTTTTTTTTTAAATTAATATATTATTTTTAGTGACATTCTATGTATATATCATATTTTTGTATTATGTGATTTGGAAGGTGCAGTAGAAGAAGACTCCATAAAGCCATTAATTTAGTATAGATATAGATATTGATAAAAGTCATAAAAGCTCCGATCCATTTTGGTTTTCTACTCATTTTTTGTACTTGCGTTAATTACTTTAATATATATATTTTATTTGATTCAGAATTAAACATGAGTTTAATTTAAAAGTAGATTTTCATGAATAAAAATCATTGGCGAACCGTAAAAAATTGGGCACCATATGATGAGATACATTCTTGAATTCTTGTGACTTTGATTTGGCTTTCTCTATTGCATTGGTGAAAAATTACAATAAAATCCTTTGGTATAAATGAATAGATGCGATTATAATTGAAAAGAATATCTATACCATATCTCTGGGCGTATCCGGTATGTAATGATCATCGGTAGCCTCTATAACCAAGGGTTTGACATCCGTGGTAGGATTATACTGCTGAACCACCATGACCGAAGCAGTGGTGGAGAATTCAGAGGAAGCCAAGTATGTCCCCACAGGACCCAACTCTTTACAATCACTGTTATTCACCAAAGGCGCCACCGGAGGCATCCTTCCCACCATCACCAAATTACTCCTATTCATCTCCTTCAACGCCTTCATAATCTCCTCTTTACTCTCTACCACCCTCTCTTCATACACCATCGACTCATTCTTAGCACTCACAAACGCCGACCACAACTCCTCATCCTCTTCCTTATCATCCTCCGTACTTATCTCTCCTTCCTTGATCACCTTCTTATCATTATTTGTAGTCACAACCACCAGATTAGCTCCAAACATAAAGGTCTTCCCAGGAGGCGCAACGAACTTCACAACAGTGAGGAGAATTCCAGGATGTTCAGCCATCCTCATTCCATAGGCGAGAGATTCACGGTCGTCGCGTCCACCAAAGAATGGAACAGACACTCTATAAGAGACGTCACTGGCTTGGACTTGGCTAGGGCCACCGAAAGCGCGGTCGATTAAAATGCCAACAGAACAAGGCGCGTGAGTGAGGACTCCCTCGTTGAGAGCCTTAAAAGAGTAACCAAGAGACTCCATAGAGCCATCAAGACGCTGGTGTTTATGAAAAGGGAGAATGATGAAACTGACTCGTTTGAGATAAGCACTAGTGCAAATATCCTCATGGATGCTGTTAAGTGATGAGATGGCAGTCATGGGACGGACGTTAACATTGTTGAGATGACCATAAGCCTCGAAGGCGATAACGAGTTGATCGACGTCGTCGTGGGGCTTTTTGTTCCAGAAAGGGAGGCCGTTCATGCGGGCTTTGTGGACCATGGAGATGGCGGAGGAACGTTCCGAGAGTTCCATGAGGTGCATGGCGTAGATACAGAGCTTGCCGCGCTTGCGAGTGCCGCGAGAGGACTCGATGAGGTTGATGAGAGTGGGGATATTGCGAGTGCTGTGGAAGCAGGCTAGCATTCGGAGTTCTGTGTCGGGGTCTTTGCGTTGGATTGTTTTGTGTTTGTATGGTTCACCACGCCTTGCTGGCTTGTATACTGCCATTACTATTGGGGTTGTTATGAATGTTGTGAATAATGCCATTAGCACGCATATTGCAAACGCCTGGTCATCCAGTACCTGCATCCATGCATCAAACTTTATTAATTACCTACTCAAAATGTATGTAAGAAGATAAAAGATAATTTGTACCTTGCGATCTTTGCCAATGTTGAGAACAATGAGCTCAACCAAGCCCTTGGTGTTCATGAGAAATCCAAGAGCCAAGGCTTCTCTAAAAGGCATTTTCGAAATAACTGCCACAACGACCGTGCCAACAATCTTTCCAAAACAAGCCGTGAAAATAACGAGCACAAGCAAACCCCAAGAAGTGGGCCCACTAATAGTAGCCACGTTGGTTTTCAACCCACTCGACACGAAATACAAAGGCAGCAAAATCCCAGACACAATGTCCTCAATCTTCTCTATCAAAACCCCCGCAAATGGCCCATCTTTCGGCATACTCACCCCAATCACAAACGCGCCAAACAGCGCGTGGATCCCAATCGCGTCCGTCGCGAAACTCGCCGCCAGCACAATCGTCAACGTCACGCAGATGTACAGTTCCCTCACCGGTTCCCCCTCGTGCGACCGGCGAGCCATGAACGCCAGAACCGGCCGGATCGCAAACACGGCGAACGCGATGAACGCCGCCGCCGTCAGCAACACCCATAGTGACGTCAACGGCGAGGTGTTGGAGCCGGAGAGGGCGATTGCGAGTGCCAGGAGGATCCAGGCGGCGATGTCGTTGACGGCGGCGGCGGACATCGCGATCCGGCCGACGTCGGTGGTGAGAAGCTTGAGCTCGGCGAGGATGCGAGCGAGGACGGGGAAGGCGGTGATGGACATAGCGACGCCCATGAAAACAAGGAAGGGAGTGGCGTCGGCGCCTTTAGAGGTTGCGGATCGGAGGACGAAGGAGGTTCCGATGCCGAGGACGAAAGGTAAGGAGATTCCGGCGACTGCGATGCATAGGGCTTTTTTTCCGGTGCGACGGAGGGAACGCATGTCTAGCTCTAGACCGACGAGAAACAAGAAGAACAGAAGACCTACGTTCGCTAGCGTCTCCAGTACCGTCAAGCTCTTCTTCGGGAAAACTGTGTCCAGATATTTGTCCACTCTTCCTAATGCAGATGGTCCAAGCAGGATTCCTCCCTGCATTTCAAATTCCAATCAAACAGGTTTCTCTCACATTCTTCTCCTTAATCTTCCCTCTCTCTGTAGTTATTGATTGATTTAATTACAGAGGATTGGGACTGATGATTTTCGAAGAAATGACCAAAAGATAGAACACTGCCATTACCATTTGTGTTTCAAATTTCAATCATCAAGTCTTCCATTCTCTGTAATTTTCTTTATAATTCATTTCGTTACAGTTATTGATTGATCCATTCGTTAATTCATCAATTTCAAGAAAACGAGTGAGAATTACAGAGGATTGGTTTTGGGAGTAACAAATTCTGAAGAAATGATGATGATGAAAAGAAAAGATAGAACATACAATGATCTCAGCAATGACCCTGGGTTGTCTGAGTGGTCGAAGAAGCATAGCGAGGAATCGCGTGAAAACGACGACCAAACATATCTGAAGGATCAAGAGAGGAAGGGCGTAATCGAGTGGGTTTTCCTTCTGGAAAGCCCCATTCGAGGTAGCCTTCATAGGTGCCGGACATACTGGAATTATTGGAGTTACAGAACCAGAAGTGTTGTTCATCTCTGATAATAATTAATAAATAATTAATACTAATCAAGGATTAATTCTTCAATTATCACTTGTATGTCGTCACTGACATTAATTCATTCATATTCATTCACACTTCTCTTTGATCAATTAGTTCATTGTCATGTATTATCTCTTCCCTTTGTTTTTTCTGGGGCGTATACCGTGGAATTGGATTCCCTAGATACATATAAGAGGAAGAAAAGAAGAAAGAATGGTGGAAGACAAACATGCTAAGAATAGGAATGGAGGAGGATGAATGAAAGACTAGCTAGTAGAAACAGAAAGAGAAATTAAAGTTGTATTATGAACATGAAACTGACTTTACGTTCGAGATCAGAGGAGGCTATGAAAACACATATATGCATGTGACTAATTAAGTTAATTTGCATGAGCTATGTGAACAATAATGTGGATGTGTTTTCTTCTTATTTGCCATATATAATGTGTGTTCTAGTATTATTTACTTCGGATGAACTACGACATCTCACCACCACCACCACTTTTTTCTTTATTCTTTATTCTTGTTTTTTTCTTTTAACAACAATACACTTTCCTTTTATATATACACGCTTTTACTATATTTCGAAGAGAGAATATTTTTGGATAAAAACTTACAATATACTTTTTTTTAAAAAAAAAAAAAATTTACTCTATTTTTCTGATATTTGATGCAACATTGTAAAAATTTGTAGTTGAGTTTATTTTTAGTCAATGGAATTAACTTTTTATATAACTAATTAATGGTGTTGGGGATAACTATGTGCTCCAAATCCAATAATGGTTACATTGAATGTTGAAAGTACTGTAGGACATATATGATGAGAGTCTTATATAAGTTACTCATAATGCTCCTCTTCCAACAAAGTTAGTGAAGGTGAATGTTTGATTGAGAATTTTGAAGAGAATTAATTAGATTGAATGATCATTAATGAAGTGTGAAAGAATAAAAAACAATAGAGTCGGTTAAATAATTCATTTTAGTTTGTGTTTGTAAAATAAATGAGGGACTAAATCGTTAACACAATAAAAAAAAGAGATCAAATAATAATTTTTCTCTTATTATTAATTTTGTACTATAGTTTTAAAATGTGACGACCAGAAAGGGGTTGAGCCATATAATATAAGATAAATCTACTAGAGGCTTTGCGTGCCCTAACGGGCACGCAAATATGTATGTAAAATAAATGAGGGACTAAATCGTTAACACAATAAAAGAAAAGAGATCAAATAATAATTTTTCTCTTATTATTAATTTTGTACTATAGTTTTAAAATGTGACGACCAGAAAGGGTGGAGCCATATAATATAAGATGTGATTCTTTTTGTGACTCTTTATTTATTTTTCTTAAAACTTTTGACCTTGTCTTTGTTAGAACAATTTGGACCTGAACAAGATTAGACTTCATAGTTTTGACCGCGTTTGTTTAGAATTATAGATACTAAAGTCTGACTTTATTTAACCGATCTTGTCAGACAAATTTAAAAGTTAAAAAATATTATTATATATCGCCTCACTAACTTTTATTTTACTAAATAACTCTACTTAAGTATCTCATGAATCCAAGTCCAGCCCAATTCAGGAAAAAAAAAATAACACAAGAATATAATTAAGAGGATGAAACTATAATGTAAAGATCAGTTATAAAGCTCGAGACAGTATAAATCAAGCTTCTCTCGATGTAATTTAATAAACAAAAAAAGAAAATCAATTAACGAGTAAGCTGCAGAAGATGAAGCAGAGCATAGAGAAAAGAATCTAAAACTTTTCCATTAAAAATCTCTCCATGACATACATGACTCTTGTTGATCAATATCATGGGGATTGCCTATAAATAGAAAGAAGACTTTCTAATAAGGTCCAAAAATTACAGAGTGAAACTGCCACCACCATCACCATCAAAGAAGAAGGGTGCACACTGATTCAAACCTATGTATATATATGAAGCTCCTACATAAATAATGAACTATATATATCCAGCCTTGTCTTGAGTTACTACACAGTAGTCAATTACAATCATACCAGTTCAAAAGCAAGCCAGAAATTAAAGGTAGCAAGCTAAAATAAGCCAGTATGATATATAGAATCTTGACTTTTTAGGGGTTATGAGGCTACTGTGGATTTGGACTTATCCAAGATAGACCACATAACTTGAACATCTTCATATCCACAAGCCATAACTTCACCATGTAGATCCATCACTCTGCTCTCTTGCCCTGCAAAATCAATCATATATCAATACCCACATATATATGTAATTATGTATATATATATATATAAGTAGCTAGCTATGAACTAATAATAATATTACTTACCAGATTGAGACTTCTTATGATGATGATGATCTCTTGTGGGTTGGTTGTTAAAAAAAGTACAGGCTTTTCTGAAAGGGGAGGTGATGGTCTTCTTCCAAGAGGCCATATATATGATCTGATATAAAATTAATATGGATGTGATGAAGAAGAAGAAGAAGAAGTGATAGATTCAAATTAAATGAGTCTTGGTGTGTTTGTGTGTGTGTAAGCCTTTGAATTTGAAGCAAGTTGTCTTTGAAATGAGGGGGTTGTAGTGAAGGGCTTTTATACAGAGGATGTGTAATTTAATGTGTGTATGTATGGATAGAAGAAAGAGAATATTAAAAATATAGTATATAAAATTAATGTGAGAGGGAGAAAATAATAATATTAATTAAAAAAGAAATAATATAGAGAGAGAGAAATTAAAGGAGGAAGAAGAAGAAGAAGAAGCAAGATCCGTGAGATGAGGTTATGGAAGAAAGGAAGATGAATGCTTTTTGATTGGCTTTTGAATTCATTTCATTATCTCATCAAACAAAAAGTCGCCCACACTGCACACAAGCACATGCTGCACGCTCCTTCACACCCTTCCACGTGATTTCCTTTTCTTTTTTCTCATTTCTCGATCTCCTTCATTCATTCTCTAATTTCTTTTCCTATTTTATCATTATTATTGTTTTTTTAATATTATTAATTACCTACTACCCTTCAATTATGTGTGTGTGTATATATTCACTTCTTTCTTTCCGTTTCTTTTATTTCAAAAATTATACCTACCTTTTGGTTTATTTCTCATTTATTGATACCTTTTTTATACTTATAATGAATTATATAAGTTTAGAAGTCAATAATGATTCACATAAAATTTTTGGAAAAGTATATATGATAAGAAGGTATAAAAGCACAAATTAAGTTGGCAAATAGTGTCATGTAGTTTCATTTTTGTAAAAAAATCAAGTAATCATTAATCAATCATTTCAAAATGCAGAGATTAATAAAATGAGTTATCATCGAAATATAATTGATTGACATAGCTATTTAGCTAGTCTGATTGGAATTCAAAATCTCATGTTTAAGAAATTCAAGGATGTGAGTAATTAAATAGAGATGGGGTATTTAAATAAACCAGTTATCAAGTTGCAAGCGTATATTAAGGATTATGATGTGAGTAAGGGTCATAATATCCTATTCAAAGTTAGTTAGTAGTGAGATGAGAGATCGATCTTTGCATTAATGGTACTGCCCTAGGATGATTTCAATAAAATCTTAATAATACTGGTTTTTACTAAGGACCAATGTTATTTTATATATAATTCTTAAAATAGAGAAAGATAAGAAATATAATTAGATTGAAGTTAAGGAAGAATTAATATTTAATAATGATGAAAGACGGTGAGACTGAGAGTCATATATATGCAGCTCATGATAGGATACTATATATAATATGTATGAATTATGATGATGATGTATGTAAAGTTAAGGTATGCCCTTTTCGCGGAAGGCCTCATTGTACCAACTTTTTCATCCCAAAATTCTCTTTTTGGATTCAAATCAAATCAAACACCTACAACTACTAATGCACCTTTTCTGACCGGATTTCCGTTTTCCATGTTTCTATATATCTATGCCTTTAATTTGGACTTTTCCTATATTTTATTTTTAATTGTTGTGCAATTCAATATATATTTAAGTAACCACAAAAATAAAATAAAATTTAAAATTCAGCCTTTGTTTCTGAGCTCTAAACTGTAAATGTTATCCCCTCGAACTCATCAATGCTGGTGTCAAGTGTGAAGTGAAAGCTCCCCCAACATACGTACTTTTTTATTTCATAATTTTGTTTAGATTTTAATTTATTCTTATATTTTTTTCTTTTATATTTTATTCTCGTATCATTTTTTGTCTCATATCTTTTAATCAAGTTGTATAATTGATCCAATATATTTGCCAAAAATTGCACCGTCAATCCCACCTTATTCAAAGATATATGATTCATTTTACACTTGGCCAAAGGTATGAGACCAATTTTACAAATTAACCAAAAGATGAGACCAATTTTGTGACTCACCAAAAAATATAAGATCAAAATTGTAATATGAGACCAAATCTGAAACCTAAACAAAAGATATGAGACCAAAAGTACAATAAAAAAATTTATGAGACCAAATTAAGGTCTAAGCAAAAGTTATGGGATCAAAAGTGCATTTTGACCAAATTTTTATAAATTTTAGAAAGACAGCGAAGAAAGAAAATCAACTTCATACATTACTCACTTATTCATATTTAACTTTCTTATATACATTAAATTTATGTAAGATTTTTTTATATTTATAGTATAAAATTTATTAATACACATATAGACGGAACAACATGCAAGAATGCTCTTTAGAGCTCAGCATATTAAAATGTAACAAATGACCCGCTGAATTTTTTATTTTATGCAAATCACCCACTTTATTAAGATTTTTATTGAAAATCTTTTTGTTTTCTTGTTTATTTTTTATTATTAATTATAGCAATAGTTATATTTAAATTTGTATCAACATAAAATGATAAAATACAACAATTAAGAAATCACAACGAAACTTGCTTTTATTTTAAAGAAAATTTTAACAAAAGAATTTGTTTAAAACATAAAATAACTAATTTAACTGTTTTTTTTTATAACTTTTCAAATTTTATGAACTTTTTTCAAAATAGCAAAAGTTAAAAGAAATTTTACATATTTTAGTTTATTTAAATTATTAGTGTTATTTCCCTTGCTTCACATTGAAAAGCCATTTTGTATAATAGAATCTGTTTTGGTTTGTAAATGGTTTTGTAATGAAATTAGAAAATCAGTAGACAAAATGCCATTGGATTCACTGCAGTAAGATTTTCTGAAGTGAGCCTGCAGTGTGAGACATACCTCCTAAAACTCACAGTTTCATTAAAGTGTGAGTTTAATGAAACTGTGAGTTTTAGAAGGTATATGTCTCACTCTCCAGGCTCACTTCAGAAAATCTTACTGCAGTGGATCCATCATCGACAAAACCATGGTTCCCAAATTCATGGCATGTGATGCCCACATGCTTTAGTGGGAAATGGGAACACACAACAGTAAACTAAACTCAACTCAACGTGGGTGCTCTCTCTCTCTCTATATATATATATATATATATCTTATATTATATAGCTCCACCCCTTTCTAGTCGTCCTCCTATTTTTTTAAAAAAAAATTTAACTTTAATCTTAGATGAATAAAATACCAATATCTATCCTAAATGTATGAGGTAATTTCAAATTGGTCCTAAATATTTTATTTATTTTAGATGAATCTTACATATTTTTATAATTTTTCAAATTGGTCCCAAACTTACTCATTTATCAAAATAAAAATTTTATGTAATCTTTAACTTTAAATAATTCAAACATAACGGACACGCCAAGCCCCTAGTATATATATATATCTTATATTATATGGCTCCAGTGCTTTCTGGTCGTCCGCTACATTTTCACTCATTACATTCATTTTAGGCTTAAGTGCACTTTTTGTCCCATAACTATGACAAAGGTTTCATTTTGGTCCCATAACTTTTTTTTGTTGCAATTTTGGTCCCATAACTATGACAAAGGTTTCATTTTGGTCCCATAACATTTTTTGTTGCATTTTTGGTCCCATAACTATGACAAAGGTTTCATTTTAGTCCCATAACATTTTTTTGTTGCAATTTTGGTCCCATAACTTCTCAAAAGGTTCCACCGTTCGTCCCTTGGTGAATTCCATTTATATTTAGCCGTTAAGTATGACGCGACATAGTAACTAGGATCATGATGTGGCAAAATAAGATGAAGTGGACTGAAATAGGTACTATATGCAACATATTAAAACTTATCTATACCCAACCACCATATATACAAAGAGTGGTATTGACAGGGACCAATCTGGTGGGGAAGAAGAGACTTCAAGCAGAAGGCACCGACGAAGTCGATGGGATCCTCAGCCAAAGTCGAACGACCAAAGCGGCGGCGACGGCAAATCGGGAAGCGGAACGAGGAAGAGGAAATCCCGTTAGGCTGACGAGGAAGAGGAAGTACCACTCTTTGTATATATTGTGGTTGGGTATAGATAAGTTTTAATATGTTGCATATAGATCCTATTTCAGTCCATTTCATCTTATTTTGCCACATCATGATCCTAGTCACTATGTCACGTCATACTTAACGGCTAAATATGGATGGAATTCACCAAGGGACTAACGGAGGAACCTTTTGAGAAGTTATGGGACCAAAATTGCAACAAAAAAGTTATGGGACCAAAATGAAACCTTTGTCATAGTTATGGGACCAAAAGTGCACTTAAGCCTTCATTTTATATAAGGAGTCAAAATTCTTAATTAGTCCCAAATGTATCAGGAAATTTTAAATTGGTCATAAATATTTTATTTATTTTAAATGAATCTTACATCTTTTTATAATTTTTTAAATTGGTTCCAAACTTAGTCATTTTTATCAATATAAAAATTTTATGTAATCTTTAACTTTAAATGAATTCAAACATTAACATTCACGCCAAGCCCGTAGTATATAATATACATGAACTTTGTTTAGTGACGTTGGTTTTTATCTAAAAAAAAATACATGAACTTTGATGAGCTTTTTTCTTATATGCATGGCATCCTTATTTTGACATAGAAAAAAAAAGTCTTCATTTGAAGCTTTGGAGAATGTAGTCTTACAGATTCAGCTGCATATGTATAATTATTATATAAACATTATATTAATTAATGTCAATACAAACTGCGACGACGACGGTGGCTTTCATTCTAATCTAATCATAAGTTGACAAAGACATTCACTTACATAACATTACATCAAAGCAGCCCAATATTACTTTAATACAAATTATTCATTAATTAATATAACCATTAGCTTACCGTCAAAGTGTGTCTCATCTTTGATCACAACACACAAATCAATATACATTAACATCATGATTATGGTTACATCGCAAGTAACAGAAATTAATGAATCCAATAAAGTCAATACATCTCTAGTATATCTTTGGGAATCTGAAACCCCATAAACAATGCAATCTTATGACAGTGACATTCAATTTGGTGATAATCTTCGTCTGAAGCAAATTCAATACTATATATGTATATATAAATATATAAATATATTCAATTTTTTAGGACATCATATAGTTTTAAAGTAAATATCATATAATACATCAATGGAACAGTGCATCCCCTTTCATCTTGCTTTGCACTTAACACAGACTTGTTTATTATTTACTTTCACATGCATTGTCACTGACAAACTCTTACACATTATAATTTATATATCATTATTATTATTGTTGTTATACGGGATCGCCCTAATCTCATTAATTGGCAAGTCATAAATAGACGATTATCCCTTTTAATTTCTAAAACCTTTCACCATATATATATAACATCTTTTTACTCTTCACAAATATTTTGTCAGTTGCCTGAAACATAATTAATTAAAAAATAAAGCAAAATCAAATACAATATAAACGAAAACAAAGTAAAAATAGTCAATCTCTCCTTAGTATAAACAACAACACTAGACAGGATATCAATTGACGAAGGTGGGAGGTTTACAACTCATCTAAGAGGACCCATCCTCGTTTTAGACAAATTGGCAAGACAATCAACTGCCAAGTTAGCAGATCTAGGAATCCAACTAAAACTACAACAATCTAAAAAACAGAAAACATAAATAAAGTCATCTAAAAGAGACAAACCCTTCCAAATAAGATAGCAGGCAACCCTAATGGATGTTCTAAAAAAAGACATAAACAAACTCAAAGCAACAATAATAAGATAATAAAACAAAACGACGCCATGGAATAGCACTAGAAAATCAGGACCAAACCATGAAACCACTGTGGAAGTCAGAAGCCGTCGTGGAATGCTTAGTCCAGATTCGTCGCCACAGAATGTCGCCGTGGGAGCCTTGATCTAGAACGCCGTCGTCACAAAACTCTATAACCAGAGGGAGGGCCACCGCCACTGAGACAGCAATTGTCCAAAATTTCACTAAAAGAAAACTCTCACGGCAAAGAGAATTTTCTCTCACAAAAAGAGGTTTTAGGGTCGGCTATATTTTTATCGGTCTTTTAATTTGTATCTATCTTTTGATTGACTTAATTATCAGAAGTGTCTATCAAAAAGTTTCTATTTCTATTTAGTACTCTTATAAGTCTTTTGCTGATGCTGTCGTTAGAGGTCCCTCAACTTATCCTGCTAGATCTTCGTCAATTATTATTGTTTCTTTAAACAGGAAAAAATATATATATATATATATATATATTCAATTTATTGGCAATGAAATTGAGGGAGATGATTGGTGGCGGGGTTGTTTTCACGACACATGGATATATACAGACTGCATGTTTCTACATTAATTGATGGTCGGTCTTCTCTTTCTCTTTAATTTCTATAGTGCAAAGTCTGTGCTCTCTTATTAATTATTATTTTTATT
>QANZ01026932.1:351474-372714 GCA_003254925.1 Chamaecrista fasciculata | reverse complement strand
AATTTTTTTAATAAGAGTGTTAGAAATTTTCTGTAATAATAAAAATATAATATTTATTAGTATGTAAATAAAAAAATTATTATTATTATTATTTTATTAAATATCAAAGATAATTAAAAATAAAAGAGTAATTATAATAATTTTAAAAAGAAAATTTTAAAAAGAATTAAGTGAAAGGTGATGTGATAGACAGATATTGTTGTAAGTTTAATAAAATACCCTTTTTGATATTCAATTGAATATATTAATGTATAGATAAACTATAGATATGACTATATATATGTGTATATATGTGAACGTACCTGCATCTGGGTTCACTAAAACTCAATTTTTTCCAACATGAAAATTTTACACTGTCAATTTTGTTTTCAATATTTTTTTGCTGACAATTTTGTCCCCCAATGTTTCACATTTTAGGCAATTTTATCTTTTGCTCTTACTTTAGTCAAATGTTGTCGCTAAAATCTATGTGGCTAATGATATATAATGTAAAATTGATAGAAAAATAAACTCAAATCCTAACCCGGATTAAAAAACAGGATGTAATTTGTCATTAATTTATTGAAAAAAGTTAGTTAAAGGATAAAATTGACAAAAATGTGAAACATTGGAGACGACAAAAAAGGATTGGGGACAAAATTGACAGTTTGATGTAAAATTTGAGGACGAAATTAGTACTTTTGCCTAATTTTAATTTAATTTTGAAATTTTATCAAAATAGAAATATTTGAGATAATTTTTAAATATGAATAAATTTTATAAATTTTTATTTTTATTCACTTTAATTTAATTTTACAATTATCTGAAAATAATAATATTTTAGATATAGTTTTTAACTTTTTATATAATTAAAAATTTTAATATAATTAATATTTAATATATATATATATTTAATATATATATATATATAATATAGGTAAGTTAACCTATATTATTTATTTTTATTCACATGCTCTGGACGTGTCCAGAGTACAAATTTAGGCAGAAAGCAGATGGATTTTAATAAAAAAAAAATTGTCACATCTGGCCATCTATAAGAAAAATTATTTTGATTGATTCTTTCTAGAAATAATAAAAATGCAGTTTGTGCATTGAGAAAAAAAGTCTAATTATAACTAGGGACTTTTATGTAGGTAAAGTTTAAAATTTTAAATTTATAAACATTTTCAAACTCTCACGATAATTATAATACAAGCTTGCAAATAAAAATTAGTTATAAAAATAGAAATTACGTTTCTTTTTGTTAATATCATGTGTTAACTTTCAAAACCTATGATTAAATTTGAAGAGGAAAGAAGTTCTAAATTTAAAATTTGAAATAAATTAGGAGAGACTTTTGTGGCCTAGAGAAAAGAGTTGGAAAGAAAATTTGGAGATTGTGGATGAAATTAGTAAAAAGTGGAGTTCGTTACAATTTATTTATGTTTTACGATCAAAAGTTCCTCAAATAGTCATATATATCTTATATTATATGAATCTCACCCCTCTCTGGTCGTCCACATTTTAAAACTATAGTATAAAATTAATAATAAGAGGAAAATTATTATTTGATCCCTTCTTTTTTACTAAGTTAACAATTTAGTCCCTCATTTATTTTATATAACGGGCAAGTAAAGCATCTAGTATATATATAGAGATAATAGTATATAAATATTATTTCAAAGCCTAAAATAACATAATTAATTAGAAACATTATCAAAATCAATGTAAGAAATTAGTATAATATTCCGAGAGTTGATAGTTGAAAATAGTAATAGGTGGGGTTAAAGTATGATTTGATCTGAACTGCCAAACATCGTATCACCATAAGGATTTAAGCATGCATGCATGATAGCATCCATAATTCATATACACAAAAAAAAACCTATATATATATATGTGCAATTATTTAACTGAATGCTTCGAACTTTTTAGGAAAGGCAGAAAGCTTCTGGGGTCACAAGTACATAATAATAATAATGTGTATCTATTTATTGTCTTTTAAAGCAGGGGAATATGTCCCCACAATCATCCACCTTCCTATTCATCCTTATCTGATTTAATTTAAGTTAAATAAATTAAATGAGAATATGTATTTCAAATTTTTCATTTCAGCTTTTTATTTATTAAATTATTATTAAGATGCAAATACAATTAATTTAATATAATCAGAAAGTCTAACTTTTTTTTAAAAGTAAAAACTACACACATGATGAAATGGTTCATATTCAATATATTTTCAGCAGCCTGTGGCTTTTTCTTCTCAATTTGTAGAGTACAAATGTACAATGGTCAAATCAGTCTTCTATAGAAGATAAACTCACAAGATTCAAATATAATTTTTTTGGGGCAACAGATTGAAATATAAATTAGTCTCTGAAAAATATATAATTTAATAATTCAATATTTAAAACTTTAGTTTTCACACTCATTTTTGAAGTTAAATATTTATATTGAATACCATTTTTTAAAAGGTTATTTCTAACGCTAGTGCCCTAAATTTGGTGTTAACACGAAAAAATAAGAGTCAATATTATGAGTTTTAATTAGATTTTTATAAAAAATGGTAATTTATAATTTTTTATTTTTATCATTTCATACATCTTAAATTCTTAATCAATGTCTTAAAGTTACTAGAGTCATTATTTTGTTTAAATATGTTGGATTGGTCTGACTCAATTTTTTTGCCATCCCTACCATTAAAGCCCAAAGCCACAGCCCACAAGAATCATCTAAAAAAAGTTGTCATATTTATTTATGGCTAAAGTGCACTTTTGGCCCTATAACTTTTGCTAAAGTCTCAATTTGGTCCAATAACTTTTTTTGTTGCACTTTTAGTCCCATATCTTTTGCTCTAGTTGCAGAATTGGTCTCGTGTTACACTTTTGGTCTCATATATTTAGGTCGCGTTGCAGAATTAGTCTCATATTTTGGTTAGATTGTAGAATTGGTCTTATATCTTTGGGTTAGATACAAAATTGGTCCCATATATTTGGATCAGGTGGAGCTGACGGTGAAACTTTTTGTAAAAATATGGGACCAATTCTGCAACCTGGCCAAAACATATGGCACCCAAAAGTGATACGGGACCAAATCTACAACTTTTTGCAAAGATATGGACCAGAAGTGCAACAAAAAAGTTATGGGACCAAATTGAGACCTGAGCAAAGGTTATGAGAATACAAATACACTTTGACCTTTATTTATTTAGTTCTGTTTTCCTCGTATTAAGCTGCCAAATTAATGAAATTATTATTTATTATTGGCTTGGATTATGTCACTTTTAAATGCAAGAATAACCCTTCAAATAAATTGGAAACTTAAAACAAAAACAATTCCATTCTTGGCTGCTCAACTAGGCCTTCGTTCAAATCTATTCTTTCTATTTTTCCTTACTTTTTTTCTCCTCTTATGTTTTCTCTTAGGGCTTGAATCACATGAATGGTGCTTGCATCTTTTAGGCAAACCGTGAGTTGTAATCCATCTCCAGAAGCATTTGGTTCTCTACCCTTCTGATTGCTGAAGAAAAAAGAAAAAAAATTAGATAACGCAACAGGTTAGATTCTCCGTCTCTTTTATTGATCACAATTCATTAGTGTAGTGGGGAAGAGAGAGAATTCCTTGACCAGATTATACTTTTCAAAGAGGGTTTTTTATTTTTATCTTTTTTTAAAATGCTGGCACAATTAGAAAAATCAAGTTGCTAGCTAATTTGAAGGATCTCATGGTTTCTGAATTCTTCTGAAATGATATATATTTTAATAATTTGTAGCCAAACTACTTAGTACTCAGTTGTAGTTTTTGCAATCATCCAGCATGCAGTCATGCTGTTTGTTTCAATGTCTCAGATGCCACATGTAATTTAATTCATGGAAGCAACAATTCCAAATCCTAATTGGACAAAATATATTCTAATTCAACCCTGTATCACCTCAATATCCATATATAGCATGAAAATCTGACAATGACAAGCATTTTTCCCTTTACTCATTGATGTATGGTTAACATAGAATGCTGAAAAAGACAAGTAGCTCTCAAAAGGTTCATGTGAAAGTTGTAAAAGTTCATGCCATATGAAGAAAAATAGGTTTATGAGCCAGCTAAGCATATTTATTAATTGATCTGAACTACGTAATGTAATTAAGTACTATTCCCAAATCCCAACATTGAAAGTAGATTTGTAGTTAAAGCCTGAACAGAGAACCTTAAGATTCCAAGGATAGGCATTGGTTGGTGAATAAGATGATGGAATAATGTTCCAACATGTACGTTGTGGTATCTACAAATTTGATGAACATATATTGATGATTCCATGAAAAGCATTAGAGGACAAATTTCCTTTCTAGAATTGATATTTGGATATCAGTTTATCTCTCTACCTCTGTCTATGTATTTATTTCCTTTGTCTTTGCATCAAATGTTCAGCTATGATCATACACATGAAGGGGAAGATCAAGAAAGAGAAATGTGGCCAAAGAAAGAGGGTAAAAAGGAAAAAACAAACCAAGAAAAGGAAGCAACATATATAGTATGTGATGTATAAAAATTAAGGCTATCATCAAATAAGGGAATGCAATGCTTTAGGATCAACAGGAGAACCCAACTTGCATTTTGTTGATCAATCAAAACCATTGATAGTCAATGTTCAAATACATTTTTTGTTTTTTAGATGACCAATAAGAATTTACTGGAGATCAATGTGATTAGGCTAAATCAAAGTGATAATCACCTTCTTCTATTATGGTCATCAGTATTTATAGGAAAAAAAGAGTCATCTGTAAAAACAATTACTACTTTGATTACTAATGATGGTATTATATTATCAATGGGATAAGATGACTGATAGTCAAATTAATAGCCCTTCCTTAAATGGAAATGTCAATGTGTAATCTATAACCAAATAATCTTATGATGGCACCCATAGGTAAAATATGGCTTAATTCAATTAGAAATGCTCCACAAAATTGGTGACTTAATACGAATTTATTTGTGGAAGTTAAGCGAGTAGGTTAATCAACAATTAGGATGAATTATTTGATACTAATAATCCAGCAGTTATATCATATTATCATGACTTGCTTGGATGTATATGTATTCAAGATTTGAAGCTGTGTGGGACATTATTGAAAGAAATGATTGGATGTAAACTCATCCTTTTGCCAATTTTTTATGAAAATTGAAAACTACAAAGCTGGATTTGCATAAATCTAACCTTGAGTTCACAGTGAAGTGCAGTCTCCGGAGGCTTGAGGTCGTCAAATCCTGCAAACGAGAATGCATAGGGGGTTCCCTGTGATTCTTCTCCGATGCTTAAGTCAGGTTCCTGATCAAGTAAAGGAAATAGTATTTTTCTTGATTAAGAATGGTTACCTCCAAATGTGTGTGGTCTGCTTGTATTTATCCACGTTCCTTTTGCCTCACGTGGGTACGAGGTACAAAAGGAACGTTGAGGGTGTTTTCGGGAATGCACAGTGAGTGGGTTGTTGTGCCTTGTTGATCTGACTCGACAGCTGTCACTGTCGAGCTGCAATGGGGTGCCTAACATTCCTTTTTTGGGAGTCAGTGATAGTCAAAAGTGCTTTTCACCATATCCCTGCGTACGGAGGGTGTTTTGGGTATTTTGCGTGTGTGTTTTTGCCCAAACGTACGCTGTGACTGGTGTAGCTTACCTGGTCACATGGTCTCAAAGGATCTTCGCATTAAATGTCAATATCTTGGCATTTAATGCTTGAGTGGGAGGGGACCCTGCTGGTTTGCTTTTGACGTCGGGTCTTCCTTGTCTTGTTCTTTCCTCTTTATCGCCGGGTGATCTTTGTCCTTCGTATGTAATTTAAATAATGTATATAAAAAATGATGAATATTTTAATAAAATTCCCAAACCAAGGTTCTTCCTGCATTTATTCTTTCAGTCACATACAATCCACATGCACCAGCACCACAAAAACCCTTTTTTTCTCTCTTAATTTTTAGAAGGTTGTGAATTTATGATTTTTTTTATAAATATAAAACAATGACCATAATCTCAAATTACTGTCCTGAGTCCTGACAACAAATTAAACTGATGAACTCTTCAGCATGGCTTTTACAAATTGAGGATTGGAAGAAAATGTGATATTTCATGTTATTTCCCCTATAATCTTATATATCAAGTTAACACTTTATTTGCCATTATGTAACTTGAAGAGAGAAAATAATTTTACCATGGTAAATACCTTAAAAAAAATACTAGAGACCAAATTTGCTGATATTATTAATATTTGATCCATAGTTACCAAGACTAGTATACCTGTAACCTGTGCCTATCACGGTTTTCTCAAACTCTTTCTGATAAAAAAATGTTCAAGGTTTAATGTCATGAACACAATCTTAAACACTCTCATGACCCCATATGTTGGATTCAATCGGAGATACAAAGAGAATAAGGAAAAAAAATAAAGAAGAAGCTGCATAAACTTAGAAAGAGAGAAGAAATAGGAAACAAATGGAGGTTTATAATAACAATATGAATCAATTTACAAATTATTAACGATCACTTTATTGCAGTTACCAAGTGAAGCAAATGCTGACATTTCATTTGATAGAAAACTCATTTTTCAATCCTTAAATATGTCCCAAAATTACAATTCAATCCCTAAATATTCGAAATACATTTTTTAGTCCATTTTTTTTATACAAAAATCAATTATTTAGTCCTTTTGGGGGATCAAATAATGGATGTTTATATATATAAAAAATCAACTATCAAAATATATTTCTAATATCTAAGGATGGGACAACATCAAGAATCAAAAAATAGGTTTACTCTTTCATTTGATGGTGGGAGGTATAGTATAGTATAGTATAGGAAGCAAGTGTGAGAAACTAGCTAGAATGCAAGATATATATAGTTAAATATGGAAGAAGAAATGGGATTGAATGAAATCAAGAAGCAAATTGGTGGTCAGGGTCAGAGACTCTTGAAGCATAGAAACTATCAATGAAAGCAGTGGCTTTCTTGTCAATTCCAGGCTCTGCAATCCAAGGTCCTCTGTCTTCATCACTTGCAAATATCCTTCTTCCTCTTGCACTCTCTTCATAGTAATATTCATCATCATACTTCCCACTTGAAAAACAGCTCTTCAAAATGCTGCAAAAGCAAGAAGATGATGACTTCTTCTTCCCTCCCATGTATTGTATTTTTTTCCCTTGTTTCTTCTGATGATTTGTGATTGAAACAGAATCCTCACTGCTGTAGCTGCTAGTACTAGTACTTGTACAGCAGTACCTTAACTCACAATCACAATCACAAAATATACAAAAACCCCTTTTGATTTCTGTGGAGGATATGTGTGTGTGTGTGAGTGTATGCTTGTATTTATAGACTGCAAAAAATGAAAATCACATGCACCTCATTACCAGACGGTCAGGATTCTCTGAAATGTGTGACTATCATGCTTCTAAAGAAAAAAAAAGCATAACCCTTGTTCTCCTCTGCTTTTGAAGGGAAAATCTATGTTTTGGCCCTGAATTTGTCCCGAAATTACAATTTAATCTCCAAATATTAAGAAGACATTATTTATCTTTAATTTTTTTTCTTTTACAAATATTAACTATTTAATTTCTAAAATGTTATTTATAGAAACTAAATAGTTTATGCTTGTAAGAAAAATAAGTAACAAAAAAAAATGTATTTATAATATTTAGAAATTATAATTTTAAAATATATTTAAGGACTAAAAGACAAATTTTCTTCCTTTTGAATTCAACACCTTCATACAAGTTATATAGCTTAGGTACAGTACCAAACTTTGCTTTTCTTGCTATGAATTAAAAGATGCCTTCTTTTTTTGCCTTTAAATAATGCTTACTGAATACATTAATGCTTCTACTCCTAACTTTGTTGAACCTTACAAGAAAATATTTCTGTGGGTTTGTTTGTTTCTTTTTTTTTTTCCCCCGCTTTATTGAAATCCAGCTAACAATTACTTGGTCTGGAAGGTAATTAATTGGAACGTATAATTATCAGTCGCATGGAACTTTCCTTCAATAAACTTATTATTCTACTTTATGTAGCATTAATTGCTAATTTACAGATACAAACAATGCAATAATCCATATACATACATATACGAGTCCTTCTTTTTTGAATCGAAATATGATTAATTAAATTAGACAATGAAATACAAATGTTCCATTCACACGAAAAAATGCAAGCATATGTACGACTAGTATTCGAAATTGCATTTAAAAAACATGCATGTATGATGTATGTAAATTAAAGGTAAGAGTGCGCGTGCTTTGTATGTATCTCAAACTCAAAGGAGAAAGAGAAATTCGAAAGCATGCTTTGATGTTAATTGCTTTTCAGCTTTTGGTTGTTAATTAGTGTAATTTAGTGTATAATTATTAACAGTGTTGCTCTCTTCGCCCACCACAGTGCTCTCAAGCTGTCTATCTTTATGAGATCTTAATTCTCAAGAGATCCTCTAAGGGGGAAAAAAAAGGCATATTATACATGATGTACATATCGTACGATCCAATTTCATCACTTATTACAATAACCCACAAATGTGTGTATATAATATTATAGATTTATAGATATATATATATATCATTATCTTATTATCTTAATTTCCCTTTCTTCTATTAATCATCACCAAAGGTCATTCTTTGGTTGTCATCACCATTCATCACGACTCATATGTATATTTTGTTGTTGAATACTTGAATTCCTTTCTTTTTTGAGAATTTCGTAGTGATCGACTCAAATGGGTAATAAAATAATTAATCTCTATTGCTATACTTCATAAATTTCCATACATACAAAAAAATTAAAGTAATCTTTTATATTTAAACACACCTTTTGGTTTAAACTAAATCTTTAAACATGAATATTAAATATTTAATGTTTTTAATTTTAATAATATATATATATATGATAATATTAGATCTGAGTCCAATGATTGATACTTGATAGTCTCCCTTCAAAATCTAGGTAACACGTGTGAATTTTTTTTTAATTAAAATCACGATCACTTCACATAATACATAGAGAAATCAAACAAACTTTCTACCTTCTATTAATAATTAACCTCGACAAAGAAATAATTCTTATATGGAAAAATCTATAACAAAAAAAAAATCAAGCGTTGGATCACCTCATTTTTTAATCATTAGATCTGTCTATATAGAGATTTATGTGTTGAAGTTCCACATTAAATGACATTTTAACTCTATTATAATAAGACAATCATTTCCCTTTGAGAGCTCTTTTGAGGTGAGTTAGGCTTTTCTATATAATATCAAAGCCTTCTAGGGTTTGTAGATTTGGTTCCTCTTCTTCTCTAATTGAAGGTTTCGTTCCTCTTCTTCTCTAATGGTAGATTCTGTAGTTTCTACTCATTATATTCCTACTTCTACTCATTCTTTCGAGAATGTTCGATCAGATGGTGTTCTTGTCCCAAATTATCAGAAAGATCCTTATTACCTTCATCCATCCAATAATCCAGGGCTACTCTTGGTGTCTAATCCTTTAGATTTGACGAACTATCTCATTTGAGATTTGTGTTATAATATTTTTTTACACAAATCTTAATATGAGAAAAATGGATTCAATGACTAAATAATTAAGTGTCCCAACTATTTTACTTTTTACAGCAAAATCTTTCTATACACTCATACTTTGTACCTATCTTCCACATGTATGTCACTCATTTAAAAATATTCTTTATACCTTTAAATATGAGACATATTTCTCCCCTCTCATAGTCCTTAAAAATTACTCTATATGCTTTGCTAATTTTATCATCTCATGTTGAAATACTTTGTGAATCATTCTCACATGTCTTAAATCTTGTTTAGTTTATTAAGATATATTATGCGGGTTTAGATATGAGTTTGATGAATAGATAACAAAATTCATTTATATTTTTAGACGTAATAATTCAATACCTAAACTCAAATTATATGTAAANTATAGGTATATAAATAGGGGTAGATTAGTAAATGTATGATAAATGGGATGATGATTTGGATGAGATGAGGATTAGGATGAGATTGAGATGAGATTATGTGCCACACAAACACCCAAACTGGACTGTTCATCTAAATTTAGGTTGAGATTAGGATTGAAATGGGATGAGATTGAGATGGGGCATCCCCAAACAGGCCCTAAATCTTTCTTTTCTAGATCATATCGTCAAGTTTATTTATATTTTCGTATCAGTTAGGCTAACATATAATTGGCTATGCCTATAATACATACAGATTTTTCACCTTTTTTAATATCTACGAGATATATAATCAGTCTAAAAGGGATTTTTGATTTGGCAATCTTCCACATAATAAATAAATACTTTCTTTTTTGCAACTTGACTCAATAGTGCTGATCTCGCAGCTCTTTTTTCTTTTTCTTTTCATATTTGTCCTACTATTTATTTCCTATGAATTTCTCAAATGCATGAATGATTCTTTATTCTGGAAATATTTTAATGACTTGGGGGTCCGTTTGGTAGCAAAATGATGAGGGAAAGGAAAATGTTTTACAATATAAAATGATGAGGAAAAGGAAAAGCAACGGAGGAAATGTAAAGTAGATAAAGATTTAAAATATTTGGTATAAAAAGGTATGAGAAAGAAAGTAAAATAAATATAAAAGAAAAATGACTAAAATGCCCTTCTCACAGTCCACAGCCGTCCGCCGTCGTCCACCACCATCCACCGTTGCCGTCCGCCGTCCGCCGCCGTCCACCACCGCCGGATGAAGATGACAGACATTGGAGAGGGGCAATTTGGTATTTTCATACTTTTTCCCTATGTAATCAGTCTTTACATCAGATTTGTGATAAAAATTTGAGCAATATTCATTGTAATCCCTTTTACAAAGCTTAAAAAACCTACTAAACAAGAGAAATTCTTGAATTTTGTGCCTTTACTTTATACGCTTCAACTTTACTGCATATCAAACAAAGCATTATATATACTCTCAAAGAAAATAATGGTAGGTAACAAAAACCATACTATTGACGAACTCTGAAGAAATGAAAACAAATTACTAATAAATTATTACGTTGATTTCATGACTGATCCTCCAAATCTCACATTTCATTGGTGCGAAAGGTCTAAATCGGCAAAACTTGATTTCAAAATCGAGATGAATCAATTTTTCTTTTTGTTAAAAAGAAAACAATTAATTAAATTTCAATTCAAAGTTTGAAACTTGAAAGCTTTGGCCAAAAACAAAAATTCAAAGTTTGAAAGCCCAAATAGTGTGATTGGGCCTCCTTTTCCTCTCTTGAACCTAAAGGCCTCTCAAGTCAAAACCATTTATTTTACCTTTGCAAATTATCATATCGTTATTATTATTATTATNTTTAGTGATCAGTCTGCTAGTTTCTTTGATCCCACTCGGTCTTCCTTTTCCCTTTTCTTCCAATAGTTCGACCTATCCAGAAAAATTGTCGGCCTACGAATGTGGTTTCGATCCTTTCGGTGATGCCAGAAGTCGTTTCGATATACGATTTTATCTTGTTTCAATTTTATTTATTATTCCTGATCCGGAAGTAACCTTTTCCTTTCCTTGGGCAGTACCTCCCAACAAGATTGATCCGTTTGGATCTTGGTCTATGATGGCCTTTTTATTGATTTTGACGATTGGATCTCTCTATGAATGGAAAAGGGGCGCTTCGGATCGGGAGTAATCACTAGTGATAGGGCAAAAATAGGGAGGAAGAACAAAGGAAAGAGCGATGCCTACATTAAATCAATTGATTCGTAATGGTAGAAAAGAAAAACGGCGCACGGACCGTACTCGAGCTTCGGATCAATGTCCCCAGAAGCAAGGAGTACGCCCGCGTGTTTCAACGAGAACACCGAAAAAACCTAATTCAGCTCCACGTAAGATAGCCAAAGTACGGTTGAGCAATCGACATGATATATTTGCTCACATTCCGGGCGAAGGTCATAATTCGCAGGAACATTCTATGGTGTTAATAAGAGGAGGTAGAGTGAAAGATTTGCCAGGTGTGAAATCCCATTGTATTCGAGGAGTCAAGGATTTGCTGGGAATTCCGGATCGAAGAAGAGGCAGATCCAAATATGGTGCAGAAAAACCCAAATCGATATGAATGGAGGATGCCTCTGGAACTTCTTTTTCTCGGTCAGGAGAGGTACGAAGTCACTCGACTGAAAGAAGAGGGAACAACCACAACGTTATGCCCTAAAATAGAACTCTACGGAGCCCTTCCGAATGACCTATAATGGAGTCTAATACACTAGAAAAGAAAGAGTGTATTTTTATCCATTCGCCCGTTCCGGTGAGTAGAGGAAGAATCATAAATAAAATAAGGTATTTAATTGTTTTCAGTCTTTACTTAACTCGACCCAAGCGATGCCTTTCTACTCCCATGCCTTTCTTAGTTGGACCAACCCAACCGGCGATTTCCGACAAGCCTTTCTTCATTTTTTTTTAGAGCAAGAAGCGGAACTACAAGAAAGCTTTTTTATCTTTATTTATGGATAACTTAAAATATAGTTGGGAGACTTTACCAAAGAAATGGGTAAAAAAAATGGAAAGATCGGAACATGGGAATAGATCTGATACCAATACGGACTACCCATTTCAATTGTTGTGCTTTCTTAAATTGCATACCTATACAAGGGTTCAAGTTTCGATCGATATTTGCGGAGTTGATTATCCCTCTCGAAAACGAAGATTTGAAGTGGTCTATAATTTACTGAGTACTCGGTATAACTCACGCATTCGTGTACAAACCAGTGCAGACGAAGTAACACGAATATCTCCGGTAGTCAGTCTATTTCCATCAGCCGGCCGGTGGGAGCGAGAAGTTTGGGATATGTTTGGTGTTTCTTCCATCAATCATCCGGATCTACGCCGTATATCAACTGATTATGGTTTCGAGGGTCATCCATTACGAAAAGACCTTCCTCTGAGTGGATATGTAGAAGTACGCTATGATGATCCAGAGAAACGTGTGGTTTCTGAACCCATTGAGATGACCCAAGAATTTCGCTATTTCGATTTTGCTAGTCCTTGGGAACAGCGTAGCGACGGATAATTCAGAATCATCATAGGTCCAGTCCAGGGGACAAATCAATAGGAAATGCTATTTGCTTTGTAAGAAGAAGAAGAAACTTCTATGAAATGAAAGAGTTTCGCGGAAATTGTCTTGATCGTCGGATATCATTGAAAAATAGGAAGAAGTGTTATCGAACGATTTCCTGCAATTCTTCCCAGTATGGAATGAGTAAAGAATCAAGCTACAAGTCTCGATCTATACAAAACGCACTGCACTGGGTTTTTGTCTTTCTTTCGGTTTCATTGATAGCAGAAGAGCCTTACTCTATAGGATAGGGGCACTAGCGCTTTATTTAATAAAATAAAAGTAAAGGGGCCTGAAAACGTAATAGGATAGGCTGCTACTCTAGGCTCGCTTCGCTTCTTCAAGCTCCGCCCCTGATTTTTTTTTAAACTAAAGCGTTAACGCGCCTTATATTATTTAGTAAAGCAAAGCCGCCAGGCGCTCACGTTTTTTTTTGTCTGGGTGGAAGCTGGCGGCAGGGCTTGCTTAACCGGATACACGGAATTGGGATCTCTCTCGCATGCAACTATTTCTATCGGGGAAGCCTCGCTTATTCAAAGGGCTGATTATTTATAACCTTTTTTAGAAGTTTATTTATAAGTAAGTAAGCGTTGGTAGGAGCGGCGGGATGATGATTAGTATATAAATCAATAAAGATCAAAAAGAAGAAATGGCAAGAGAAATTTTATATCGATGGAGGAAATAACAAATTGGAAAACGGGGCAGGGATTCTCTACAATGACCACCCGTAGACCAATTGAAAGGGATGTAGCGCAGTTTGGTAGCGCGTTTGTTTTGGGTACAAAATGTCACGGGTTCAAATCCTGTCATCCCTATCCCTAACTATTACTTATCTTATGAGCGGATCAATTGAGATCGATTCAAATTGGACATACATACTCAATATCAATATATATATATTATGATAGTATATGCATGGGGGGTCACATAAAATTTTTTATGAAAATAAAGCGCTCTTAGTTCAGTTCGGTAGAACGCGGGTCTCCAAAACCCGATGTCGTAGGTTCAAATCCTACAGAGCGTGATTCCATTCTTGTTAGATCGAGAATGACACTGAAATAATGGAACAGCAGTCTAAAGTATGAATTTGACCTCCTGTGGATTAGGATTAAAACAAATAGGAGGTCAATAAACAAAATAGATGTTAATTAATCAAAGGTCCAAAAGCGGAGGCAGTTCCAGTCCTTGTCGCAGCGCCCCGGATTTGATCCTTGTTCCTTCGCTCGTTGACCGATGGTTTTCTTTAAGTCTTCCACCTTGAGCAGGTGACGCTCGCTTTCTTTCCATTCCTTCGACTCCCTTTCGCTCCTCTCCTTACCAGTCGAGCTGCTTCGCTCCTCTTCTTTCTTTTGTGAAGCTTCGAGTGCATCCCAAAGTTCATCTTGGTGCACTTCGTCCATCATCGAACAGAAAATACCCGGGTGGTGCGGAGTTCCATTCAGTGCTTTCATGGCGAAAAACAGAACAAGAGCCTTCGGGTATCAGACTAGCTTAAAAACGTAGTACGTAAGGATAGAGTTCCTTCCTCAAAACCAGTCATCCGAGTGGGGCCCTGCGACATGTGCCATATTTAGGTAGCTTTCGACTGAGACTTTTAGGGATTATTTCCATCTTCCCTTAAGGGATTTAGATAACATCCGGTCGGGAAAGAGCCACTACTTGGCTTGGTTCAATAATTAATTGAAGGAAAATTATATCCCTCTTCGACATCAGATTCTTATCCTCTTTTCCGGGGGAAAGGATGTTTTCTTCTCTACGGCCCAAGGAAAAAGTGGTCTGCTTTATGGAATCTTATTTCAGCAAGGGGTGTCGCTTTCGTTTTCAATAAGGACGTTTAGTAGGAGGTACTTGCCCTTAGAACCATAAGATTGACATTGGCAAGTCGCCTTTTTACATGAAAGGTGGGTAGGGGATCTTAATACTGCCAAAGAGCTCGAGTAGATTCATGAATGTCCTGGAATTTCAGTATGGGCTTAAGAGGTCGAGAGAGTCTTATGCCGCGCAATCTCTTGCCGAATCTATTTATACTATGTTAAATCCATAACCCGAGAACACACATTTGCGAATCCGGCCTAAAGGGGAGGCTCTAATCTACTATCTATTAATCTATTAATAGAACTAGAGCCCATTTTCAGCTTCCCTAGGAGCTAGAGATAGAATGATTTCCGCTGCCGAAAAAAAGTGGGTTTAGCCGGACTACTCTAAAGGGAAACTAAATGTCTTATAGTAAAGAGAGCCCCCTATGGTCGAGTGAGCTGGAGCGCGTCTGGCCTAAGCGGATTTATTAGGCGAGGGTAAAAGTCCTTTTAATTCTAAGGCCGGTGTAAAACGAATCAAAGAAGGTATACCTCGTCCGCAGCCAGAAAATGGTGGGAGAGTGAGAACGAGGAAGCACTAATCCAATTAGCAGCCCTACATCGGAAACTAAGAAGAGAACGAAAAGTTCGCCGATGAAGCTGATTGGGGTAGGTGAAGTACGTGATGGACTTTACCATTACTTGCCAACTTCTCCCGAAAGTGAATACTTATGTAAACCGAAAAGCGCATAATCACTTAAGACAGGGACAGTCTCCTCGACTGATAACCGAGCAATCCCAAAAGGAGACCACATGGCGACCCATCCATAGGACTAATCTACCAAATGAACCCCTCCCTACGCAATGGGCAACGGACTACTTCTTTTTAGAGCTAGGAATCCGGGGTATTTCTAGGGGATTTTGGAAGAATTTATTGCTTATCTGGTTCCATTGATTATGCCGAATACCGAGCTAGGCTGCTCCTGGTCTTCCGTGAGTGAGTTCACTTTCTCCATTTGGTCTAACTGGCACCGCATAAGGAAGTCGGAATGAATGGATTATCGTATTTTATTTAAGAAAAAACTCTGGGCATCTTCCAATATCTGTTCTTGATTATTTGCTCAATGAAGCACCAGTCGGTGTGTGCAGAGGAGGAATATGTTCCCGAAAAAGACAAAGATTCAGCAACTCGTGCATACCTTGTTTTATTTGTGCCATAGGTTGGACGTTAAAAGCACGGAAATTGATAGAGAGAATACAATACCTCAAGGCAGGCAAGGTAAGCCTTAGGCTTAGTTGTTCAAAGAAGAGGTGGACATTCATAATAGAATAGATAATATAAGCTTGAGCCTTCCCTTCACTCGGGCTATGGCTTCGACCGGAAAAGAAGTGGATTTTGAGAGAGACTTTTCTGTGCTGTGGAACCAGCCATTGAAAGCCTTTTTGAATTTCTGGATGTGNTGTACGAAACTACGAATCTTCGAGAGTTTCTTTTGGAAGCAATTAAGTGGTTCAATTTAACAGTTACCACCAAATATTGACTTGTAATCGACTGATTCTGATCACTAGTGAAAATTGAAATACTATTCTGTAGAGATGGATTTTTGATTTAGCTCGCTGAAGTTATGTCTTTTTCTTTATATTATTTATCATCCCAGTGTTAGCAACTAAGGATGGAACTGTATCAGTGGCTTCTGCATTTCCTGGTCACAAGGAAGGTAATAATGCTAACACATTCATAAATATGAGATCACTCTTTTGGTTTGGAAATTTCATGTTGCTCGCTCTATATTGTTCTAGCATCTTACTACTTTTTTTTTTTTGGTGCTGACATATATTGGTTCATTAGCTATACAGGATAAGGACCACTCATTCTTAAGAAAAGCCGTTGAAGAAGCATATAAAGGTGTAGATTGTGGAGATGGAGGTCCTTTTGGTGCTGTTGTAGTTTGTAACGGTGAGGTAGTTGTTAGTTGTCACAACATGGTTCTGAAGCACACAGATCCTACTGCCCATGCAGAGGTTACAGCAATAAGAGAGGTTAGATAATAATAATTAGCTAAAAGAGTTCTTGATATGACATGAAAATGCTTTCATTTCTTTGAGTTATTTCTTGTCTTATGTTTATGCTGTTCTGACTGAAATGGCTCTAGTAAGAATTCACATGATTGAAGGAACTAAATTTAAAATGGTGATGATGTTTCATAAATGATATTCTAACTTACGTGGTTATACTTGAGCTTAAAACTTCACGAAACTAATGACCCAATCTCTTATTCAACCCTTCTTGTTTTCCCTTCTTATTCTCTTTCATTATCTCATCTTAACATATTTTGAAATAATGTGTGGTTGATCAACTTGGTTCAATTTTTGTGACAAAAGCATCTGAATGGAAACTTGTAAAGTATCTACCAAGGGTCTTATTGGAGGCTAATTTGAAACATCCCATAAGATTTTTTGTTGAATCAAGTGTTTAAAACTAGGCCAAAAGCTATAAGCCTATAACTGTTCGCAAGGACGCAACTCTGTTTTCTTAACCCACAGTAGAGCAAGCGCCTAAGTCTCATGGTTTGACTATGACTTGGTCCCATACCCGGGCCTCTGCTATGGGACAATTGCTGCGACATCTAGGCCTACATTTTTCTTTTCGTAGACAATTCACTGCTCTAGTCTACTCTAGTCTGATGAATGCAGTGTGAAATAATCAATTAGGTTTTGGTGGTGGTGGAAGATCCATCTTTGAAAATTTAAGCAAAACTGGTTTTGTTATATTAACACGGGCATTAGACTGAAAATGTGCTAGAATAACTTCTTGACACATACATATAGAATGTGAAATGTGCTGAGCATATTTGCTATCATGTTGGCATGATTGTCCCATAGGTTCGTTTGATTCCTTTTGTAAAGCTGCTGCTATTCTTTTAGTCGCTTGTGCTATATTTATTACATATATATGCTGCTGAAAGATTTAATAGATGAGGCTATGCGATTCAGAAGATAGCAATACTGCAGCAACTGTGAAGAATTTTAGACTTTTTCTTTAAAAATATATATTCATAAAAGAAGACAAGAACTCCAGAAAATCTAAATCACCGAAATTCATTAATTGTTGACTCGCTCATTAGCTGAGGTAATGTATGTAGCAAACTCAGGATTGGAGAAAAAGTTGATGCCTAGGATTACCCTCACCCTGACTTTTAAAGTCAGCTGAAACTTCATCATCTCATATATTTCAAAAGAAAAAAAAAGATACTAAATCTGATTTTTGTATTGCTCTATGCTCATTTTCCTTTCTGATGCTTCACAGGCTTGTAAGAAGCTTAAAAAGATAGAACTTTCAGAATGTGAAATATATACTTCTTGTGAACCTTGCCCCATGTGCTTTGGTGCCATCCATCTTTCACGAATCAAGGTTGGAATAACCTTCTTTAATCTCTTGTACTTCTCTTGTGTATCAAATTTGGTTCGTTCTGGACATAGTCTTAGAGAAAAATTATATTTTAGTCATCGACAAATGGAGTAATTTTCATTTTAGTCCTTCAAAGATCATTACCATCAATTAAGTCAGATAAAACTTCCTTCAATGTTACCCTTATATCCAAACCTCTTTTATTAACATAATATCATATTATTACTTTCATACTCAAATTTCAATGTAAGTAAAAAAAAAAATTCTTAAATTAATATTTTATTAGATAAAATTTTGGTACAAGGGTGACATTACAAAGAATGTCATCTTTGAGGGATTAAATTGAGACTAATAATTTTTGAAGGATTAAATTGTAACTTTGTAAGTCACCCTATTTGTTGAGGACTACAATATAGTTTTTATCCAAAAATCTTATGATGGTGCTGGTATTCTTGTGGAACAGAGGTTGGTTTATGGGGCAAAGGCTGAGGCAGCCATTGCTATTGGGTTTGATGATTTCATTGCTGATGCATTGCGAGGCACTGGATTCTACCAGAAAGCCCAGTTGGAGATTAAAAGGGCTGATGGCAACGAGGCCATGATTGCTGAAGAAGTTTTTGAGAAAACGAAGGAAAAATTCAAATTGTACTGAAACATACCTACCTACATTAATTTCCTTCAATCGTTATTTTACAACTGATGGTGAATGTCTTTCTACATTTCTAGGCTGGTTTCGATTGAATTACTGAAAGTGTTAATAATGATTCAACTATTCTTGAGCTCATTTGGGTGCAATTAGTTCGTTCTATGATAAGAAATCTTCATTTTACTATAATGGTATTCCTACTGATGTTGACAATGACATGAATGGATTTTTCATTTTTTTGGATCTACATAGATTTCATAATGCTGAACAGAGACGCAGTGAGAGAATAGGTATGTTCAATCTAAATGGGAAGGGAAGAAAACCCGTAAAAGAAAGAAAGGACAACGAAATGAGAGAAGATGGGTAGTTAAGTAGGTGGTACACTGGTATGTCACAATTGTAGGTCAAAAACCTATTTTGACCCCTAATATTACTCAAAGTTTTGTTTTTCCCCCTAATGTTTTTTTTTCATTTCGTTTTAGTCCTTAATATTTTTTAAAAGTTTAATCTTTGATCCCTAATTATTGAATATGGTCATATCTCTCTCGTTTTAAATCTGAATACGATTAAATTAGAGCTACGAATTAAATATGATGAGTTCTTTTTTTGTTTAGTTGGAATCATGAGGTCAAATCGAGCATGAAGTCGAAGCAAAAAATGGGTCACTGTTTCATTAATTTGGTCATATATCTTTCGTTTCAAGTTCAAAAACAATAAAATCGAAGTTGCAATTTGCAAATTACTCTTGACGAGTTTTTTTCCTATCTAGTTGAGATTATTGACAAACGAGGTCAAATAGTATTCTGAATGTTAACCTTTCAGAGTACTATTTGACATCATTCGCCAATAGTCTCAACTAGATTAAAAAAAAAAAAACTAATCAAGTGTATTTAGAGTTGAAATAAGAGAGCTATAACTAAATTCAATGAAATAAATTGCCTATTGTGTAATCAAATTTAATCCTAATGCAACGATGGATTCCAAAGTTGAGTGTGATTTGTCTTAAATCAATTGAATGTGAGATACGCATAGATTCATTCCAAAGTGATCATAATATTACTAATGAAAAAGTGTTGGAAAATAGTTAGTAATTAAAGTCTCACATTGGATAAGTTGAAGGGTTGAGAAAAGGGCTCATATGTGAAGGGTCATAACTCTTCATATGTGAATGGTTGTAACTGATTATTGAAAAGTCATGAATGTTGAATCATGACAAGTTATGACCAACCATTAAGGTTGGACATGAAAAGATATGAGTGTAGGAATCTGAAAGGTTGTACCTCTTCAGTTTTCCCTCTATAAATAACATCTCTTCTCTCAAACAGAAAATCGATCAAGAGATCTCATCTTCAACTTTTCTTTCACAAAATTGTGTTCATAAGATATTATAGTTTTGCTGGCTATAATATCAGGTTTTGTAAAATTCTGGAGGAAATTCTGCCATACAAACCCAGCAGCAATTGAATAGTGGGGGCTTAATTTCCTTAAGGACAGTGATCACACTATCAAAATTTATACTAAATTTCTAACAAAAAGTAGATCCAAAATCAAAATTGTAAAGCTCATTATACGGGCATTTTACTGCGTGTACTCTATATAAAGCGTTCAGATATCTGAAACTTGTAAAACTCTAATCAAGCTTTGTTTTTGTTTTATATTAAAATTTATATTTTTAATGTTAAAAAATGAATTTCACATAAATAACATGAAGCATGTTCGGATTGAGAATTATAAAAGAAAAATATATGATCATGATATCTTCTTTTTGTTTGGAAAGATAAAAATTGAAAAAAAAGTAATAAAGAATTAATCATTAATCTTTTCTACTCATTTAATTTGTTTCATGTACTTGCTCTATTTTTGCAGTCTCCTTCTTTCTTTCTGTCTATTGCATTGCATTTAAATCTTCTCAAATACATTTTGTCCTGTAGGACTTGTTGATTGATGATTACATGAATTCTTGACTCGCGAGTCACACTCTTTCGGTGTTGGTCAAAGTCAACAGAATGCCAAGAACTGGTCCCTAATTTTAATTTTTATTTAAAAAAAAAAACAAAACAACAAGAGGTGAAACACCTCATCCTCTCTTAAGTAAGATTCTGATATGTCATTGAAGTTTGGCTTACTTGATGGCTTTTCGTCGATGATAATTATATGATTTGGATTCGATTTCTGGTGATGTCTCATTTAGTGAGTTATCTGTAAGTACCTTTGTGAACACCTCATTATTTTTATAATTTTTGTAAAATATATAATATAATAAAACAAAAAAATACAAAAACGAAAATAAAAATAATAGTAATAGTAATA
>QANZ01026932.1:304710-351309 GCA_003254925.1 Chamaecrista fasciculata | reverse complement strand
GGGACCAAATTGAGACCTTTGCGAAAGTTAGGGGACCAAAATTGCAAAAAAAAAAAGTTAGGGGACCAAATTGAGACCTTTGCAAAAATTAGGGGATCAAAATTGCAACAAAAAAAGTTAGGGGACCAAATTGAGACCTTTGCGAAAGTTAGGGGACCAAAATTGCACTTAAGCCTTCATTAATTAATAAAAAAAATAATAAAAGAAAGGTAACAAAAGGAGCAGAGTGCTGGTTGTCTTTATGCCTTCTTCTTCGTCACTTTTTCATCTCCATTCCATAAAAATGAAACCCTAGCCGTCACATCCCTTTCACTAGCTTCTCCTTCATGGGTCCTTGTTTCTTGTTCATATCACACCTTAGAAGGCTATAAAATAAGGGGATTCGACTTGGCAAAGAGGGGGCGGGGGGAAGAAAGGAGTTTTTGGGGAGCTTTTGGAGGCCGAAATCTTGTTCCTCGGTGGAAAGTCTTGAGTTTTTCGGCGAACCCTTGAGTTCTCTGGCCGACTCTTGAGTTTTCCGGCGAAATTAGTGCTTTTCATTTGTTGGTCTCGTCTGTTTTTCGTTTTTTCAGTTTAGTCCTTTCTGTGTTTGTGATTTGTCTTCGTTTTTGTTACATCTTGAGTCCCTTGTGTTTGTTCAAAGCTTAAGGACTAAAGTGTAGCGATTTCAAATTGTTTCATGTGTTTTTGTGCTTTTGTTCTTGGACTCAAGGACCAAAATGCAACGTTTCTTTGTTTTTGGGGGCTGAAATGTACATGAAATGGGGCTCAAATGAAGAGATTTTGAGAAATAGGGGAGATTCTTGTGAGAATAAACTTCTATAGATCTTTTTGTAATTTTCCCCAACTGCTGGTCCCTAGGCTCTTATTACATAATGCACCCACTATTCTCTCTTATGTTTATGTTTTAGTCCCTTTGGCAAAAGGCAAAAGGACTTCAATGTGAATGAAAATGTAGTTTCCACATTGTCTTGTATCCTCTTCCATTGCTGATGCGTTATTTTTGGGGCTTCTCGGTTTTTATTATTATTATTATTATTATTATTATTATTATTATTATTATTATTATATATATATAGAGTAAACTCCTAAATTGGTCCCTGGATTATTGGCTCGCTGACAGATTGGTCCATGGATAAACGAAATTAACAAATAGGTCCCCGAATTTTACAAACGTTAGTCAAATAGGTCCTTCTGTGAAGTCTCCGTTAACCAACACGCTAAAGTAGCCGTTAACGTGCCACGTCAGCAGTTAGAAAATTAAAAAAAAAAAAAAGCCACATGTGCATTAGTGCTACGTAAGGATTGATACTTAAAAAAAAAATATTTCCTTCAAAATTCAAATTGGTCCCTGAGTTATATTTTTTTCAGAAAAAAAAAATTAATTTTTACTCACTCATTCTTATCTCATTATTTTCAATTCCCCCTCTTTTTCATCATCTTCATTCATTTTAGTCCCAAATCCTAAAAATAAAATTGTAAAGTGTGTCAAAACTCTACCAAACATTCCAATTTAGTCTTTAAAAGTATTAAAAACCCTAAAACCTAAACCCCAAATTCTAAACCCTAAAACCCTAAACCCTAAAACCTTAAAATCCTAAAATTGTAAAGTGTCCCAAAACTCTTTCAAACATTCCAATTTAGTCCTTAAAAGTATTAAAAACCATAAAACCTAAACCCCAAACTCTAAACCCTAAAACCCTAAACCCCAAAACCCCCAAAACCCTAAACCCTAAACCCTAAACCCTCTCCCCTTTTATCAAGATATACTTTCAATCAAGTCCCTGCCCAAATTACAAATTGGCCCTGACTGTTTTCTTTTCTTTTCAAAATGGTCCGTGCTTCACTTCTTCATCTTCATCAATTCACGAACACATTAGGGTTTTCTTATTCAACACACTCCAAATAAGGATGAGGCGGCTCTCAATTTTTGAAACCCAAATGCCAATAATTTCTTAGGAACCCTACCATGGCTTCATCGTCATTGTCATCATCATTCACATTCGAAATAAAAAACCCAAGCTACCAAAACCTTCGACTCAATCCACAGATCTACCACTTTATTGGACATCATTCACATTCGAAATCAGTAGCTTCAAACCCAACCCCACTTTATTTCTCAGCCAAAGCTTTTCGTCAATTCTTTGGAAATCCAATCTTCTCATTTACATTTGAAATAAAAAACCCAAGCTACCAAAACCTCCGCAAGAGCTAAAATAGCTTAATCCATCATGTACACGACAACATAAACGCAGTAACAATTAATTCTGGAGAGAGATCTCATCCAAAAATTCGACTCTTGATTTGAAGCTACTGATTGCGTAAGTTAAGGATCTGAAAAGAAGAAGAGAATCAAGCGAGTATGATTGCATTAGATCTGTGGATTGAGTCGATGGGTCGCACGACGAGATTGGTCTCGGAAGATTGGATCGGTGATGCGAGATGAGTCGAATGTGAGGAAAAAGATGATGATTGAGTTGGATGTGAGGAGGAAGAATCTGGAAGGAGAGGGGGAATTGAGGATGACGAAGGAGAGATTGTGAGGACATGAAGATGAAAAATATGGGCAAGGTGAAGAGGAAAGTAGGATTTAGGGACCAAATTGTAAGAGAGTAGTTTTTTTTAGGGGTTTAGGATTTAAGGTTTAGAGGTTAGGGTTTAGGGTTTTAGATTTTAGGGTTTAGGGTTTAGGGTTTTAGGATTTTAAGGTTTAGGGTTTAGGATTTTAGAGTTTAGGGTTTAGGATTTTAGGCTTTAGAGTTTAGGGTTTAGGTTTTAGGGTTTTTAATACTTTTAAGGATTAAATTGGAATGTTTGGAAGAGTTTTAGTACACTTTACAATTTTATATTGAGGATTTGAGACTAAAATGAATGAAGATGATGAAAAAGAGGGGGAATTGATTTTTGAAGGAAATGTTTTTTTTAATACTCACCCATTTTAATACTCAAAAATCAAATTGGTCTCATTCTTAAAAATTTGGTGGCGACTCCATTTTTCAAAGTCATAAACGACATTTCCCTCAGGATGTCAAGCGTGACAACCTTTATAATGTTCTTTGAGCTTGAATATTTGCCCTGACCTTAGCTTGAGAGGCGTCATCCCCTCACCTAAATTTTTAGTTAAAAAAAAAAGTTGAATTTTGATATTGAAAGTGCTATTCTCCGAAAAATATATATGTTAAAACATTTTTTACCATTAAACTACTCACAGCCATTATACTAATTTTTTAAAAAATCATCTGATAATATAGAAGTTGAACTACTTCTAGAAAAAACATCTGACAAGTAATATGAAGTGCTGGGTCCAGCACTGATTTTGTTTACCACCTTTTCTCTCTGTCTCTTACTCTCTTTGTCTCTCTTTCTTCCTTCAATTCAATTCCATTTGACTTTAGAGCTTAGATCATGTCTCTGACTTAATTTTTTTAATTTTGTTTTTTACAAAAACAAGCAAGGGCCTAATTTCTTTTATGGTCCCAGCACCATTTTTTTCTAATTATCTATGACCATGATACTTATTATTTTTTAAGGACTGAACCATTAATTATTCTTAATGTTATTATTTTTTTATTTTGAGAAATAAATGACACTCACACAAAATCTATGATGGCATTAAAAAAAGAAATTTGAATTATGCAAATTCAACAAAAAAAATACTGGCTATTATTGAAAATAAATACCCTTCCTTTTCAATTTCATTCATCGTGCCTTCCCATTCAAGCTGGGTAGACACGAATATTCTGAGTTTTCTGAATTCTAAGTCCTCGTCTACCATGTCATCTTATATTATATTCTTTCAAAAATATCAGCTAATATCAAAATTCTTTTTTTGTGAACTTAAATCTCACGCATCCATTCCTAGTTTGAATACTAATTTGGATCTTTCAACAAAGAAATAGAATTCTCTAATCATGGTTCAATAATATTACTATGGTCAAATGTTCAAATTAGCCCTAAATGTATACCCTTAAGTTCATTTTGGTCTTAAATGCTTCAAAAAATTCATAATGGTCATAAATATTGCCATTTAGTTTATTTTAGTCATTAATTACTGAATGTGATCATATCTCTTTCGTTTCAAATTCGAATGTGTCGAATCCAGAGCTACATGTTACTTTTGATGAGTACTTTTTCTATCTGGTTGGGTCATCAACAAATAAAATCAAATTGAGGTTGAAAGTGGGTTTGAGATCATTTTTTTTCATAATTTTTTTACTTTTTGGTCCCAAATTCACTTTGGAGCCCGATTTGACCTCATTTGTTAACGGTCACAACGCGCTAAAAAAAACTTGTTCAGAATAACTTGTAGTTTTGGACTTGTCGTTTTTTAACTTAAAACGAGAGATATATAACTAATTTCACTTGTTTAACCGTGAAACGAGTGTTCCCTTTCGAGAGTCGATCTGACATCATTTGTTGATGACTCTAGTTGGATAGAGAAAATACTCATAAAAAATATCAGATAGCTTTAAACTTGTCACATTTGAACGTGAAACGAGAAAGATATGATCAATTAAGTAGTATTTATGACTAATATAAAACTTCTGAAATATTTATGACCAAAATAAGTTTAAGGGTATATATTTAGGACTAATTTGAGTATTTGACCTATTAATATTAACAAGTTATTAACTAAAGTAGTAGTGATTTTATTTTAAAAAAATATCATATATAATCTATTAAAAGAGTAATAATTATTGACCGTGTTTCCATAATATCATTTCTCTTCAAGAGTTCAAGTTATTAAGTGTTTAGTTGGAGTGGTAAATAGTCAACAAATTTTATCAGTAAAATCTTGGATTCAATTCTGAAAAAAAAAATTTAGATTCAAGTCTTGTTAGAGACACTCTCTATGGAAATTTTAGAAGAGAGAACTCATCTTATTTTATATTCAAGTCTTGGGAGTATATGAAATTTAAAATATCTAAACAAACTTAATTAAATATTATAAAATTTAATCCCAAATTTAAAAGATATCTAAAAAACAATATTACTTGTTATAAGACTTTCTGACTCAAACAAAAATTACTCATTACTTAGATAGAAAATGTATGAATGATTTTTACGGTCATAAAAAATATTACATTATATTCCGAATTTGTAGGAAGTTAAAGCTTCCGCATTGTTACCACAATGAAATTATAATATTTGGTTTATTTTTTACTCTCTAGACTCCAGTCAAAACCCCTAGGGAAGAAAAATATATAAAAAAAAGACGTGAAAAAACGGAAATTAAAGTTATCAATATATATATATATATATTATTTTAAATTAAGTCTCAGCTGAATACAGCAAAATTAACCTCATTTGAAGAAGTTTCTTTTCGTCAAGTTGGGCTTATGAACAACTTGCATGCTCAAAGCTAAATCTATTCATTNAAAAAAAAAAAAAAAAAAAAAAAAAAAAAAAAAAAAAAAAAAAAAAAAAAAAAAAAAAAAAAAAAAAAAAAAAAAAAAAAAAAAAAAAAAATTTGGGAACCGCCGGTCCGGTCCAACGGTTGGACCCGGTTTTTCCGGTTCTTGACCGGTCCAATCCGGTCCAAACATCAAAACGGTTTCAAATGGTTGAACCAGACCGCCTTGCCTTCCGGCTCCCGGTCCGACCGGCCGGTCCGGTCCGGTTTTTACATCACTGATATATATTTCATTGTCTTATTTTCCCCAATTTTCCTTTACCTAAAAAGAAGGGAAACCCTATTAAAATAATATCAATACGTGTGGAACATTTTGATCAAGCACATCGATCTTCATCCTCTTGAATTAGAATGAATCAATCAGTACAAACATCACCGTGTTCTGGAAAAATGTTATTTTTGCCCTTTTGTTTTGAAAGAATGAAAAAAAAAAAAAAAACTCAATTCTGTTATTCTCATCATACAATTTATTTAATTTAATGTGTACGTTAAAAGTTGACAAATACCTCATTTATGCTTTTAATTTTGTAACATACTTTTTTTATCAATATTTTGTGTTCAAGCACTTGTACTATGTCAGCAAATTGAGATTCTTCTGTTGTTGCTAACTTTTAAATTTTTTATAGGGGGAAATTTTATAATTCTAATTTCTAATGACAATTATTGATGAAATTGTTAATGGATGGGGGATGTTGGACATATTAAGAGTTTGAGGGGGGTATATATATATATATTGGTTAATTTTTGAAGTTGATAAGCTATTTCACAATATTTCCTAATTCGTTGAGGGATTTTATTTTCTTTTCATGTAACCTTCTTTTTTATAGTAGATCTACCATAATAATAAAATAGTGTACCAATAAACTTTGAAGTACAAAAATTGCTTGAACATCATAGCCTCATTTTACAGTGAGCAATTAAAAAAAAAAAACTTGAGCAAAAATTCCTCATCAGAACAATATTTTACTCACCTTTTTCTTCAGTGAAGCTTAAAAGTCATCTTAAATTAATATTTAGCCATAGAATATATATAGATCAAATAATAAATACTAATTATTTTAAAAAGACTTTTTCTTAATATGGAAAAAAAAACAGGCTTCTAGAAAGGTTATAAGACTTAACATAGACCAAACCAATGCTGTGTTTTATAATTTACAGATGGCATCCTCAGAGTGAAGCCATTTATATACTTGTTCTTCAACACCAAAACATAGATCACAATATAAAATCTGAAATCACCATATCTGGGTAGTTCATAAATGGAAGCAAAAGTTGCAGTAAAAGAATTGGTGGAATCTGAGGAAAAACCACCTCACACATATGATCATAATATAGAAGAAGCATCGCAAAACAAGAATGATATTGTAAGTTTTTCCATCTTCAGTTTTTTTTTTTCTAGACACACACACACAGACACACACAAAAACACTTCATAGACACACTTTTGACTTTCTTTTATTTTGGTGCAGTTGGAATCTACTGATTTTCTCAGTTTGAATCTGAATAACACAGAAGTGAGTGATCTTTGACTCGAAAATCTTAATTTGTTATCCAGTGATCATTTAGTATAAATTCCGTAATTTTGATTCTTGTGTGAACATGGATTTTAGTTGGGTTTTCTGAGAATCAAGCTAGAGGAAGTGAAGAAAGAGAATCAAAATTTGAAAGCTCTTCTAAATCAGATTACTCAGCACTACACTGTTCTTCACAATCGTCTACGTTTGGCCATGGAACAGCAGCAGCAGCAACAATCATCATCATCATCATCACCACCAAATTATCAAAACCCCCATGTAAGTTTGACTTCAACTTCTCATAAAGGATTTAAACCTCATTTTGGTCCCTCACATATTCACTTTTTATCAATTTGGTCCCTCTTGAATTTTGCTTCTCTATTTGGTCTCTTATTATAATTAATTTTATCATCAATATTGATCTCTTCTTCAAAATTTTAACTAAATTGATGACCTAACAACACTAACTGAAGGTGTATGAATTGATTTTTTTTTTGGCAAACAAGCTGTATGATACCATGACATGTGAATTGTCACATGAATAATTTTTGTTATATATTAACTATATATAGTCATTATAAGTTATTTTCTATCTTTTTTGGATTTTATATAATATTTCTAGATTTTTCACAAATTTATTTTGTTAATATGTATGAAAATAAATTTATTTATTTCTCAGTTAATATATTACACAATTAACTAATAACCTTATGTCTTCAATAAACGATAATATATCACCAAATCGATTAAATATTGGATAAAGGTACTAACATTGAGAACAAACAAATTTGTTGAGGACCAAATTGAGATTTAAGTTTAAATGCCTATAAGTTGTGGATATTATTATATGTATTTATAAATATATGGCTTCATTGACTTAGAAAGATGGCATGGAGAAAGCAGCTTTGCCCACCCTGCAGCTCTTGGAAATTGGTGAGACTTCAACTTCAGATGGCTACAATGATTCATCAGAAGGATTTGCTTCTGCCAAGAACAACAATATGTGCACGAAGCTTAATACAAATAATGAAACTGATATCAATAAAAACCAAATGACATCAGAAGAAGGTGCAAAAACCATAAGGGATAATGATCAGGCTTATTCTTACAAGAAGGCTAGAGTGTCCATAAGGTCACGTTTGGATCTTTCTTTGGTATGAATTTCTAAGCCATTATTCATGCTTTTCAAACTCCAATATATAATTAAAATACATACTAGGAGAAGCATTAGATTATGTAAGCATTGACATTTGTTTTTTTTTTTTATGTTCAGATGGGTGATGGGTGTCAATGGAGAAAGTATGGGCAAAAAATAGCAAAGGGTAACCCTTGTCCTCGTGCTTACTACAGATGTAACATGGGAACTATGTGTCCAGTTCGTAAACAGGTCTATATTTACTTTTTTTTTTTTTCTTATATTACTTAGTTGTTTGTACCGTTCAGCTAGATTTCTTCCTTCATCGGAAGACCAACTTCTTGAGTTAGGCTTTTCTACAAAATACACCTTTACCGATATGATTATATGAAAGATGGACTTAAGACTTGAGAGGATTTTGTGAAGTTCCTGAAGTCAGGCAAAATGCACTTGTTTTGTCTCACTTCAAACGCTGTTTTATTTATTTATTTTTGACTAAATTGCACAAAATTTTCGTGAATTGTAATCTTTATTCATTATGCAAAAAAAAAAAAAAAATCATGAACTTTGAAAAGTGAGAAAAGATCCCTTGAACTTTCGAGTATGTGTTAATAATCCCTTTAGTTGAAACTTTCATTGAGAAAATCATTTTTTGTTGCTATTATTGATTATAGCAATACTTAAATTAAGTTTGAATCAAGGTAAAATGCAATAACAATCATAAATTTTTGAAGAAATTTAATTTTTTGAATCAAAATTTAATTGCACAACATCTAAAGTTTATGGGATATTTTACACAATAACTAAAGTGTAATTGGGGTTTTGAGCATTTTAACCATTTTCTTTTGCCTCCAAACATATCTTCCTGAAGTGAGGCAAAAAACATCACAAGATCCTCACCTCAAAGATTCATAAATAATCTGCTCCTCCATAACTTAGAAGTATATATCCTCCAATTTCATGATATAAGGTGACATCAAAGTCTTTTGCTGGGTTCACCTAATTAAGACATATATGACTTTTGATGATGATGACAGGTACAAAGATGTGCTAAAGATGAGAGCATTGTGATCACAACCTATGAAGGGAACCATAATCATGCTCTTCCACCAGCAGCCATACCCATGGCTTCCACAACATCAGCAGCATTAGACATGTTACTTGTTGGCTCAACCACAAGTTCACATGGCACCACACTCTTAAACTCAACCCTCTTCTCTTCATTATCATCTTCTACTTCTAATTCTGCCTTGGCTACTTTCTCTACATCTTCATCTTGTCCTACTATAACTCTGGACTTAACCCTCCCCACAAGTAATAATCAATACATGCATTTTCAAACTCCTGCAGCCTCATCAAAACACTCCTTCTCATTTCCTTTTTCTTTGGATGGTTATGACACTCAACAATCTCGGGGTTTAGACTCGTCTTCCAAGCTTCCAACAACGACGGCCTCACATAAAAACATGTCCCTGGTGGATGTGGTCAGTGCAGCTATAGATAAAGATCCTTCGCTTAAGGCGGCAATTGTTGCAGCTGTTTCTTCTTTTGCAGGAACCACTTAGTTGAAAGACTTATGCATAAAACCACATTAAGGCTAGTTCTATGTGAGAATTGCTTGTCTTCTGTTGAAGGAAGAAATCTATCTTAACACAATGGTTCTTGTTGCTGTTTGTAATATAAATTAAGGGGAAAAGTTTAGGCTTTGACATTAGGATCATGTCATCATCTGCCTGAAATCAGGCTCTTTTCTTGCCTATTCATCGCTGCTGAAGAGTCTTATAGAAGGGACCAAACAGAAGTCTGCTCATCGTTGAATTTTGGTAAGGATTTTTAAGCAGTGTTCCAATTTTATTTGGAGACATATTTTTTAAAAAGCTTACATTTCTTTCTTTTCTCTAGTTTATCTTCCTTCTCTTGGGGAAGGTTTCTATGTTCTCCTTTTTGGAAATTTTTGCAACTCTTCTTCTAGATCTACAACAAGAGAATGTGTTTTTGAAGTTTCCCTCTAGCTGTAGCTCATTCAGAGAGAAACCGAAGATGTGAAACTTCTTGGTTTGCTAATGTTCCTTCATTTTAAGTCGTTTTTTTGGCTGAGAGTTGTTAGTAGTTTGCTGTGTTTTTTAGGAGATCTTTTTCTACAACTCTTGTGTAATGTTCGGGTGAAATTGCTCTCCTTCTTATAGGTAATACAAGGGTACGACACTTTAGTATTCGATATCTTCTTTTCTGTTATCATTCTGCAAGTGGAGTGCAGGATGATTAATATATATATATTTCTCTTGCAAAGCTGCCTTTGGACTAAAAATATCAAAGAAAGAAAGATAATCAGTAGCAAGTAGCAACTGCTCTATTATGTGACCAATTCTTGTAAGTTTGCTACATAAAAAGGGTATAGAAAAGTGAAATATTGCTTGGATTTGGCAATTCTTGTCACCAAAGCATGACTTAAATGACATGATTATTTTCAACAATCTCACAAGTCATGGTTTCTATAACAGTCTCTCTAATTCCTCCATCAAATCTTAATGAGCCTTCCGTCTCAACTCTCAAAGGAGTTTCCATCCAAGACATTCCAAAAATTGGGCTTGTTGGTGAATTTCACGTCACAGATTTTATTCATAAAATACACTAATCATCATTTACAAATTACAAGACCCTCAATATGGCAGAGAAATTTTAAGAGGCTACACCTACTAAATATATTATTTCCTGTTAATTAAGTAAACCGCTTATTTCCTTTTTCTCCCTTCTTTTCTTTCTTTCTTTAAATCAATGTCTATGCAGCTTTTGCAAATCCTATACGGAGATTGCCATAGTCAAACACAGTGTGATATGCTCCCAAGAAAATGTCCCCAAGCACCCTACAAAACACACATGTACCACCATCATACACTACAACTTACTCCCTACAAAACATGCATCAGTAAAACTTATTTTTTAGTCCTTGAATTTGACCCAAAACTAAGATTTAGTCCTTAGATATTGGAAATACACTTTTTAGTGTCTGATTTTACTATAAACATGAACTATTTAGTCCCTATAGATGATATTTCAAGGACTAAATAGTTAATGTATTTAAATAAATCAGGATCAAAAAGTGTATTTTCAATATCTAAGGACTAAATCTTAGTTTTGAGACAAATTCAAGGACCAAAGAACAAAAGTTTTCTCAACATGCATTATATTAAGCATGCCAATTATAAATGCATTACCATAGGGGTCCTTGTGGAGGAGGTACATCTAGAGAAACAAAACCCGCGTAGCACACGGTAGAGCGTCCTTGTTCAACTCTTAATATATACTGTCAAGAAACAGAGAATATTAAAGTTTCTAAAAGGCTAAGCAATGAAAACTAATAACATGGTTTCTATCATATATATAGTTCATACCTGTTCTGGAGAGAGAGAGAAGTGTCTGTTTCCAATGGTGAATGAAATGGATGGCATGGCAACAATGCTATCACAGTTTACAAATGATAATTGTCCCTTGGGATTGGGGAGTCTCTCACACAGCTTTAGCACAAGGATGTTGAAACAAAAGATAACATAACTACATAATTAATTGAGTATTGAAGAATTTTATCCCGAAGGTAAAATGATAAGTATAGAGTAAACATATAAATTAGGCTGAAAGATACACAAGTTAACTGTTCAATCCCTGAAAGTCTAGTTTATACTCTTTAATCTCTCGAAGTCCTGGAATCAATGCATTTTAGTCCTTTTGTCCTTACAAGTTAGTCCCGAAAAAATGGGCTTAAGGGACTAAGTTGTATTTCTTCCATTACTTTGAAGAACTGAATCTTGTAAACTAGACTTTTAAGTATTGAGTTGTCAATTCGTGTATCTTTTAAAGACCAAATTGTATGTTTACTCATAAATATAATACCAAGTTCTTTATAAAATAAGTACCTCATCCACATATCTGAATATTCTTTCCTTTGCATTCTTTTGCTTAAGCTGAACTTGGATCCAGAACACAATCATATCACAGAGAGTACAAAGAGGCTTCTTCTTGCTTGATGACCCATCCCCACTTTTATTATGCACTACTGTTTCAATAACGTTGCTGCAAGTTAAAGTTCAGGTTTTGTTATTATAACTCAAACAAAGCAACGAATCTCGAAAGAAATCTAATGCAAAAGAGAAGGACGGAAGAAGAAAAGGAAAATATTAAAGTAACAGTACTTCTCTATAAGAGATTTATTCTGACAGAGTCCAATTTCAGCACATATAATATTTGGTTGCAACTGCAAACATGAGAATACATGAGGAGGATGGTTAATATTCTAATAGATCTGTGGATAAACATAGTGGAAATAAGGGAAAAGGAAAAATAGCACACACCCCAGCATTTATGAAATCCCATAGCATATTCCCATATTTGTGGACCAGATTTTTACATTCGAAGCTTACGTATCCTGATGCTCCAATGGCATGGTTAATTTGAGTCACAACAGCCTACAAACATGAATTTGTAAGGATAGATTAATCATGAATGTTATTAAAGAAAATCATAAAGGAATCTAGACTAGAAATATGTATCAAGATCCATGATACCGTCGGTCCGGCGATTAAGGATGTCCCGGAGTCAACAATGGCACCGCAGCCACCCTCACATAACCCTGAATTTTAAGCATGAAATTTGACATTTAATTTACATCTGTGGCCATGGTAAAAAAGGTGAACCAAGTACCAATAATGAAAAAGGTTCATGTTGGTAGTTAAAACACATCAGCATTGCAAATAATGAACCAACAAGACAAGGTGAAAACAAAACCTGTTGAATTTTTTGCAATTAGAATATCTCCCACCTCAATCTGCAGGTGATACACCAAAAGTTAATATTGTCATTTTAAGAGTAGCTCTGGGGAGGAAAATAGAGTTGTAAATACAACAGAAAATCTACTTTTTGGTCCTTGAGTTCGTCCCAAAATTAAGATTTAGTCCCTGGATATTGGAAATACACTTTTTGGTCTCTAATTTTTTGTGAACATTGACTATTTAGTCCTTGAAGTGTTACCCATAGGAACTAAATAGTTGATGTTTATAAAAAATAAGGACCAAAAAGTGTATCTCCAATATCCGGAGACTAAATCTTAGTTTTGGGACAAATTTAAGAACTAAAAAGTAGATTTACTCTAAATATAAATAGAGCAGACCTGCCAGTAACCCTTTTGCGTAATTGGTACATAAGTATGGTCACCCCTAAAGTGCTTCCAGTCAATACCACCGAAAACAATCTCACCTCCTATCTTTGCCAATGGATCCTGATTCAACCAAAGAGAGAATATTTGTTGCCTTATGCGCCCTTGTTTAATCATGTTATACCTGTCATCGCAGAACTAATCACTGTGTTTGAAGCAGCAAAAAAGAGTAATAGAAAATGGAGAGCTTGGTTTTCTTCTTCCTTGCACTAGTTAAGATTATCACAATAAGATGAATAAAAGGAAACCAAAAAAAAATGAAAAAGAGAAATTGAACTGAGGAAGTTATGGCTATGTGCAAAGGTGTACCACACTGGTGTGACATGTCCAACCGAAATATCTTGGAATCCGAGCCCAAGTATTCCATCAAACTGAAGAACCAGAAATGCCAAATTTCCTTCCTTTGTGATCTCAACAAATTCCTAGAAGATGGGAAGAGAAACATATTTGAAGCCAAAAAAAGTTCAATCAATCACAATACTGATTTCCTTGACCTTACAGAATGAAATAAAAAGATCAAAATACTGACTTGATGTTTGATGGTGATATCGCCGACTCTAACATTATCATCACTGAAAAAGCCAGAAATGGAACTATGGCCATAAGGAATTCTGCAGGGTGTTCCTGGATATTTTCCCAACACCAATTCTGAGTATGAGAATGACTGTCATGCAAATTATTTTGTTTAAATTACTGTCATGCAAATTCAAAGTTACCAATTTTGTGGTAAGATTTAGATAGCCGCGACCTATATTTGGAATGAAAATAGCAAGCAATCTGCATGTAATAATCTTCTGTTGTAAAATTAGGAGCAGTGAAAAAAAATCATTTGAAGTAGTATTCATTTACTTTGAGTCATTAGTAGTACAACTTACAGAGAAGACACATCTAGAAGAAGGGACCCAAAGATTGGAACTTCCAGTGTCAAACACAACATTGAAGCTTTGTGGAGGTGAACCGATACTAATTTCCCCAAAATATTGTGCATCAAGATAATTCTTTAGATACACTACATCTGCTTCTTTATTATTTATATCATTCTCACTTGAACTCCCTAGATTTCTATAATGATCAGCCTCCTTGATCTTGATTCTTGCAGCATTAAGAGTTTTAAGGTCTAAAGTCCTCCGTTTTAGACCAATCCTCAATAGCCCATCATCATTAGCATTTCCAAAAGCCAAGGGTCCAAATCCAGACCAACCCCAGAAACATATCAACACCATTACACACTTGATGCACATGGTCACAAATCATCTGGTTCATTTCAATATGTTATATAAAAAATAGTTTCAGAAAGAAACAATACAGTTTGGCCAAAAAAGAAAGAAAGAAACAATATAGAAGGACTTGATCATTCATTCATGAGTAAACTTATTTTTTAGTCCCCAAATTACTCCCACAACTGCAATTTAGTCATTGAATATTGGAGATATACTTTTTAGTCCCTGGAATTTTTACAAACTTAAACTATTTAGCCCAAAGCATTATCCGTGAGGACTAAGTTATTGATGTATGTCAAAAATCACCGATCAAAAAGTGTCCCTAAATTGTTGATATTTGCAAAAAAAAGTCACAGTCACAGATGAAAAAGTGTATTCCAAATATCTAGAGACTAAATCATACAAATGTAAGGAATAAAAAGTAAGTTTTCTCTTCATTCATTCACAGCATTAGTAATTTAGCATATACAGGGTACTCATGTATTGTCTACAAACGAAGTCACTAGTTGACTCAAACCAGTTTCAGCTAGTAGTACCAGATATATGCAAAACACACAGAGGATGAAGGTTTAAAAATAAGCCTAAGCAAAGATTTTAATCGGTAAAAGAAGCAAACTTGAAAATCAATACCTGAGGACCCTCAATGTCAGAAAAGAAGCAGAGATATTCATAACTTGAAAATTAATACCATGCCTTTCCTATATATACATACATATAGATTAAACGTAGAGAAAAGCACGAACCATGTCCTTTCGGCTTTCAAGAACGATACGGGTTTCTCCAATACAGCATCAAGAATTTACCCACTTGAAGATCAAAGGTTTTATTTTGGTGGCTGCAAAAAGGAACAATTTACACTTACAGAAGGAAAGCACTGCGTAACTTCGTGTAAGGAGAACGATAATATGAAGTTATTGGGCACGACAAAGGAAATAGCTTTAGCAATTAGAAAGTAGAAAGTAGAAAGACGATGAAAGGAAGGGTAAGGAGGTAATTAAGGCAACGAGATTACCAGAAGGAGAAGGTTCGCGCCTCCATTATTATTATTGTCCCAAACAAGGCTTTGAGTTTTGACCTCACTTTCATTCCTATCCTTTTCTGTTTGCGTGCTTTACTCACTTTGTTCGCAGAATTAGTACTTTTATAGTCTCTCTATTCATTATGGTATGGATCATACAAGCATGTAATATAATCGTGTACCAATATGTAATTCACTACATGAAAGGCCGTATTGGCAAGCTGGTCTACTTATTTTTTTTTATTATATATATTCGTACTTTTATAAGTTTTAAAATATAACATCAATTTTTGTCACTCTAACGAAAAATAATAACACATATAAGATATATTATAAATAAAAATTATAATTTTTAAAATTTTTATTAAAATTTATAAATTTTTAATTATTTATATATATAAATATATACAGTGTTAGTGTCCAGTTGAGTCTGCTTGCTTACTTACTACTGTAAATTTAGGTTATTTTTGCAATATTTATATCAACGTTGTCTATAAGTATAAATTAATAATTTATTACACATAATAAATGTTATAATATAACAGTATATAAAAAAATTAAAATTAATAACTAAATAATCTTTTAGGAATTAAATAGAAAACAAAATTTAAAGAATAAATTAAAAATATTATTATATGAGTGGTCAAAATAATCAGACGGTTCTTTAGTAATTTTATCAGTCCAATGTAAGCAACAGCTGGATCGTTCGATCCAATTTAGTTCCGACAACATTGATTTAAAAATCCAAAACTTATTAATATCTATAATTAACGTGAAATTCACTTATAAAGTTAAATTGATACATGACCCATTTTTTTCTTAACATTGCCTACTTGTTTTAGAAGGTGTATTTGGACTATGTTTGCATCCGAGATGCTTCCAAAACTTATTAATATCTACAATTAAGGTGAATTAGGAAATAGTGTAAACTAAATTAAATATCAATAAATATGGACTATGTTTGTTATCTATGAAGCATAAACACGGACACGACACGACATATATTTATATATATAAATAATTAAAAATTCATAAATTTTAATAAAAATTTTGAGAATTATAATATCTATTCATAATATATACTATATATTTTATTGTTTGTCATATTAAAGTCATACAAATTTAATTTTATATTCTGAAACTTATAAATATGCGTCGTGTGGGTATCGTATGGGTGTCGAACACGAACATTGTTACACGGTGACACGTCTTCGAAATGAAGTGTCCATACTTATAGAGTTTGTAATTGATTAGTTTCTTTTAATAAATATGGGATATATTCATTGTTTGTTATAACATTTAATTTTTATTTTGTAAATTAAATTTATTTAAAAGCTTTGAAAACAAGAAATCATATTTTTATTTTTAAAGCTAATACTTATTCAAATTGATAGTTAGAGGACTTTATTTTTAATCATATAAATTTATGGATCTATTTATAAGTAATCGATTTCACTAAATTCTTTGATAAGCAAAAGTGGTAATTTATAACTCCTGACTCGTCGCAATTTAACTTAAAATAAAACAGATATGATCAACATCATTTGTTTGATTATGAAACGGACAATTCAATTTTAAAGTCCAATTCAATATTGTTTGTTGACAGCTCTAACGAGATAAAAGAAATAACTCATCAAGATAAACATGTAACTTTGAGCTTGTTGCAATTGGAGTTGAATGAGATAGATATAACTACATTTAATCGTTGAGACCAATGAGTAAAACTTTTAGAAAAACATATATGACCAAAATTATAAGGAAAAAAATAAAGGATCAAATTGTAATTTATTCCAAAAATAAGTGACCAAAATTACATTTTAACAAAAGAAGATTGATATATACTTATAAAAGGAAGCGTTTAAAATAGAATTATAGAAATTGATCCATTATTGATTTTTGACACTTTAAAGTTAAAGACAAATAAATAATTTCTTAATAAAATTCCCTAAATTTTAATACCGTGCAATTTTTGTTTTTGAATTTTAAAAGGTGACGAATTTTTTCTATGAATTTTCATATTTTGTTTTTCAATTACTTTGAATTTGAAATGAGAGACGAGATAAATATGACCAAATTTAATGAGTTGGGGCTCAAATGAAACAATTTTTCAATATTTAAGATCAATTTTAATATTTTGAAACATAAAAAATCAAAATAAACATAAAGACACAAATTTAGGATTAGAATGATCCTTTGACCTATATTAATATCTATGTTACTAGGTCAAATAATAGAGAATGACTCAAAAGACTAACCGATTGACGTTAATCATTATTTAAGGACCAAATCCTATATTTCTATATTATTTAGACTAAATTGTAAAAAAAATACTAATACAAGGACTAAAAAGTATATTTTCTTATTCATATATCATGTATTGTGCGCGTCACGTGCAATGGATACTGCCCGATACGTCGTCGTACAGAGACGCACAAAGTCATAAACACACATATAATGTTTTGAGAGTTTCGAGTTTTAACCTTTAGGCTCGCGCAATCGTCTTCTCCTTCTCGCCGATACTTCGATTTGAGCAGTGGAAGACAACCACGACGACCAGGAAGAACACGATTACTAGGTACTTTTTCGGACTCTTGATTTCCGGTCAGTTTTTTTTTCATGATCTTTTCTGTTCTACCTGATAGCTTTTCTCTGTTTCCCAATAATAATTTCTACATTAGGGTTATTCGGTTCTTCGATGATATCTTTTTTTTTTCCCCCTGAATTTTATCAAGATTATGGATATCTAGTGTGTGCCATTTGCTGGTAAAATTGATTGATTCTTTTATACTCATTTCTGTCTGTAAATTATACCGGGATAATTGTGAATCTCTCATCTTACAACTCAGAACCCAGAAGGCCATCCCCTCCCCTTTTCTGTGATTCTGGATAATACATGCGGTTTTGAGGCTCAAAGTGTAGTTTTTTTTTTCCCGTTTTGTGTTTTCCTTCTGAGCATTAGACATAGAATGTTCTGAAGTTGAACTTAGGGCATTTTACTGCTTGTCTCCTTTGAAAAGTGAGAACTACATTTGCCTTCGGTAATGCTTTTTTTATTATTATTATTTGAAAAGGACCATTGCTAGGCTATGGCTTCGAAGAAAATTATAGCTATATGTCAGTCAGGAGGTGAGTTTGTGGCCGGTAGAGATGGAACATTGGTGTATACGGGAGGTGAGGCCTATGCAATAGACATTGATCGCAAGACAAAGTTGAGTGGTTTGAAGTCAGAAATAGCAGAAATGTTCAATGCTAACAAGGATACGATGATCATCAGATACCTCCTTCCGAGCAATAAGAAAACTCTCATTACTGTTGCAAAAGAGAAGGACTTGCAACGCATGCTCAGCTTCCTTGGTGATGCTGACACCACTGATTTGTTCATTATGTCGGGGGATGAAGCAGCTCAAAATCCATCTAACATCCCGGGGAGTAGGTAGTTATTCACTCATTTTGTTCATCACTCTTTCATAGATTGCCCTGAATAAACTATTGTGCATAGTTTGTGTTGTTCTGACTATCTTAAAAACTCTTGTCCATGCAGGTTAAGCAGAACAACTGTGCCGGAAGCCGCCATTGTTGCCCCCGTTGATGTTCCTGTGGATACTGTCCATCCCATGGATCGAGTTGAGGTGACTGTAGCTAGTGAAGCACCTATGATGCCTAATGTTCCTACTGTAATCAATAACAACAACCAGCTTAGTAAAGGCGCACAACAGTGGGAAAATCTCATCACTGGCATCAACCAAAGGTTTCGTAGTTTTAGTGAATTTCGAGAAGCATTGCATAAATACTCTATTGCCCATGGGTTTGCTTACAAATATAAAAAGAACGATTCTCATCGTGTCAGTGCCATATGTAAAGTTGAAGGTTGTCCTTGGAGGATATATGTCGCAAGGTTGGCGACCACCCAGTGTATTTGCATCAAGAAAATGACCGCAGAACATACTTGTGATGGGGCTCTTGTGAAAGTAAAAGCAGGGTATAGGTCAACAAGAGGTTGGGTGGGAACTATCATAAAAGAGAAATTGAAAGAATCTCCAAACTACAAGCCAAGAGCTATTGCCGATGACATTAAGCGGGAGTATGGGATTCAGCTAAATTATACTCAAGCATGGCGTGCTAAAGAGGTTGCCAAAGAGATGCTCCAAGGCTCCTACAAAGAGGCATATACTCAGTTGCCATTCTTCTGTGAGAAGATAAAAGAGAGTAACCCAGGGAGTTTTGCAACATTTGCAACTAAGGAGGACTCTAGCTTCCATCGTCTCTTTATATCATTTCACGCCTCAATATCTGGTTTTCAGCGAGGTTGTCGCCCTCTCCTTTTCCTTGATAGCACTCCTTTAAACACAAAGTACCTGGGGGAACTATTGGCTGCAGTAGCTGCAGATGGGAATGATGGCATCTTTCCTGTAGCCTTTGCTGTTGTTGATTCTGAGAATGAGGAGAACTGGCATTGGTTTCTAAAAGAGTTGAAATCAGCAATATCGTCATCTCAGCAAATTACATTTGTTGCAGATTTTCAAAATGGTTTAAAGAAATCACTAGCTGAGATATTTGAGAATTGCTACCATGGTTATTGCTTAGACCACCTTGCTGAGAAACTGAACAAGGACTTGAAAGGACAATTCAGTCATGAGTCAAGGCATCTAATCATAAATGATTTTTATGCTGCTGCTTATGCAACCAAACCGGATGCTTTTGCCAGTAGTCTTAACAACATAAAGAATATATCTCTTGAAGCCTATAATTGGATCCTTCAAAGTGAACCAAATCACTGGTCCAATGCATTCTTTGGTGGAGCAAGGTATAACCACCTGACATCAAATTTCGGACAGGAATTCTACAGTTGGATGTCAGATGTACTTGATATGCCAGTTACTCAAATGATGGACATGTTACGATGTAACATGATGGAATTAATTTATTCGAGACGTGTGGAGTCCAATCAATGGATAACAAAGTTGGTGCCGTCAAAGGAGGAAACACTTCAAAAGGAAACTTCAGTTGCACAGTCATATCAAGTTTTGCTCTCACAGGGTAACACATACGAGGTCTGTGGAGAATCGATCAATCATGTTAATGTCGATGCTTGGGATTGTAGTTGCAAGCAATGGCAGATTTCTGGGTTGCCTTGCTCTCATGCTATTGCTGTTCTTGAGTGCACTGGTAGGAGCCCTCATGATTATTGTTCTAGATACTTCACTGTTGAGAATTATCAGTTGACATATGCAGAATCAATACGGCCAGTCCCACATATTGAGAGACCAATCTTTTCTGCTGAACCCACTCAAGCTATAATGGTAACCCCTCCATCAACTAAGAGACCTCCAGGTAGGCCAAAGGTGAAGCAGCTTGAAATAGTAGACATGGCTAAACGTCAGCTTCAATGCAGTAAGTGTAAGGGACAAGGCCACAATAGGAAGACGTGCAAAGTAGTGTAACCAAAGTCGTAACATGTTTTGGACATTTTATAGGCTGTGCGTCGATTCTCGTTTACCTAGTGTATCTCTCGTTGTATGATATTTGATTATGTCTTCTAGTTGATCATTTGTTGTTTTATTAACCTTTGCTGGGCAAACTCGAGATGGATGATAGACTGTTAGATATCGTAATTGTGTTTTCAGCCAAAGTTTGAATCTTGATATTTGATGCTGCTTTTCTGTTCCAGTTTTATTGTCGCTGTTCATCTATGACTATTAGTATATGCTATGCTTACAATCAAGCAAAAGTATGCAAATGCAACTATTGAAATAAGGATAGTTGACTATTAAAATGAGGATAGACTAGCTAGTAGCTGTCTCGAGTGCTAGTTACTTCAATTTTTATAGTTGAGATATTAGGTTGGAGTTTTGGCAGAGATTATTTTATTAGAAAATCTTTCAATTTGAATAAGAATTATAATTGGTGGAAAAAAAAATCTTGTGGTCATTTCATAAAAATAAGAATAGAATAACGCAATTACTGAAATTTTTGTACCCAACACAATGTTAATTCTATCAAGGCGAATATTTATTCTAGAATAGCCGTATTTCCTTGTATTGTTTATTCAGTCATTTTGAATAATGATAGATAAACAGATACAAAACTTCATAAACTGATTGTGTACAGTATTGGTTTAAATTTTGAAGTGAAGGAGGGTGTCTAGCAGAAGGATAAGCCACATTATTTTTAAGGAAAAAAAAAAAGAAAAAGTTTCCTCCTTTTAGTTAAATGGGCCATAGTCGTGGTTTCTTTTTATCTGAATGATATAAAATGAGATGTTGCTGTAAGAATTAAGATAGAAATGTTGATAGAAAGAGATTGATTGATACATGGCACGTAATATGGCGGTTCCAAAAAGGATAGAAATGAAAAGAAGGCAAAGCAAGGAAGAATATGTATATGTGAAGCAGAAAAACAAAAATATGAATAAACTAATGAATTGATACATTCACTCACTGACACGAAGCAGATTCGGAAACAGCAGCATCCTAATGTGACACCTTGCTTTCCTATAACTGCCACGTAATACTTTCCCATCATTCTAAACCATGCAAATTGCACAACCACCTCTCCATTCTCAAATCTTCCATCAACTTCCTTCTAATTCCCTTATAAAAACCACCCCATAATCCCATTTCTTCCATCACCAATTTCACACTACACTTAAACTTACTGTCTCTTTTCTATCACAAATTAAATCACAAAGTTTCAAACTTTGGTGTCATTCTCTATTAGAAACTGCATGCAATGGCCTCGAGGGTGGTTATTATGGCGATGGTGATGGTGGGGCTTGTGATGTTTGCCTTACGATGTGAATCTTCAAGTGTTGGGCACATGCCATCAAACAAAGAGGAAGCTAGTGATTATGAGAGGGCCAAAGCAAAGACAACGAAAACTGGAGAAAAGGTGGCGGAAACTGCCAAAGAGGGAAAAGAAGCCACTGACTCATGGACAGAGTGGGCTAAAGAGAAAATCACTGAAGGACTTGGCTTCAAGCATGACGAACCCACCAAAAAAGCCAAAGACTACGCTGGCGACACCGCTCAGAAGACCAAAGACTACGCCGGAGACACCGCCCAGAAGGCCAAGGAATATTCCGGCGACGCAGCCCAGAAGACCAAGGAATATTCCGGCGATGCTGCCCAGAAGTCCAAGGAGTACGCCGGAAATGCTGCCCAGAAGACTAAAGAATATTCCGGCAATGCAGCCCAGAAAGCCAAGGAATACGCCGGCGATGCATCCCAGAAGGCTAAAGAATATTCCGGTGACGCTGCTCAAAAAACCAAGGAAAAAATCCAGGGTCGGTACAGAAACTCACACATCTAATGTTAAATATTTCTCGTTTGCCCATCTTCAAGAGAAAATTGGTGTTATTTTCACGCACTTTCTAATACTCAGGCAATAGAGTACAAATTTAGTTTTCAATCAATTTTTCTTAAAATTACAATTTATTTTTGGTGCAATGGTAACCTCTTTGCTTAGTAATCAAGAGGTCACGGTTTAAATCCTAGAAACAACTTCGCCGCCGCCTTTTTTCACAATTTATCTTTTTAAAATATTGAGGATCCTTAAATATAAATATTTAGGACTAAAATGTAACCTTAGAACAAATTCCTTTTGACTCCAAATGGGTTCATTCATGATGTTCAGGAGCAGGGGAGTACAGTGCAGAGAAAGCAAGAGAAATGAAGGACGCTGCAGCAGATAAAGCTAGTGACATAGCAAACTCAGCAAAAGACAAAACTCAATACATAAAGAATGTAGCAACTGGCAAGGCTAATTCAGCAACAGAGGAAGCAGAGGATGTTGCAAACAGATCATCAGAAACAGTGAACGAAGCAAAGGGAAGAGCCTATGAGATGGCAAAGGAGGCAAAGGAGAGAACTTCACAGAAAGCAGAGAAAGTGAAAGAGGCTGCAAGAGAAGAAGAAGAGAGAACAATGGAAGAGAACGAGAAGAGAAAACAAAAGACAGGGGAACAGTTAAATTGGGCAAAGGAGAAAGCAAAAGAGGGTTATGAAGCAGCGAAAGATAAAGCAGAAGAGACTCTGGAAAATGCTAAGGATACCATAGCCTCTAACTATGAGGCTGCTAAGGAAAAGTCTCAAAAACTTAAAGATAAATTTGGAGGGCAAGGACGTGATGCTGAGCTTTGAGTTATTTTCTTTTTTTTTTTTTGCATCCATCATCACTCTCAGATACTACTGCAGAATGTGTATAGGAATAGGAGTACTATACATTTTGGGTTCATTTCGTATCAGTTTGATCTGTTTGCTTGTAACTTTTTAGTTCAAACTTGTATTAATAGTTGTTGTAATCACTCAACAACCTTTGGATACTGCAAAATAGTGTGTGTGTTTTGTGAATGTATATGTTTGCCACTACTATTCTATATAACATAATATATGTTGGCTTCATCTCGCATCAGTTTGATTCTGATCTGTTTGCTTGTAACTTATAAGTTTAATCAATCACCAACCTTTGTATCAGTTTGATCTTGAGATTTAAGCTGAATCCATCATCACCCCTATGATACTTGCATAATCTTTTTATTTGTGTGCGTATGTGTGTTTGTACATGACTATCTGATTATCTCTGCTTGTTTTTGTTCTTTTTTTCCGGTACAGTACTGTACTATGGACAGTTTTTTTTTGTTTTTGTTTTTCGGAATCTGTTTGCTTGTAGCTTAGTAGTTCTAAGTTCAAACATAGACAACATTTTTTTGTCTCAATCTCATTCTCGTTCTAACTTTATGAGTTTATTCAATAAACAAATAGTAAATTTCACTTCGATTTTATCTGTCCTAATATTATTCAACAAATAAATAGTGGACTTTATTTCACGTGGTTTTTAATTTAAATTATGCTTTTCTTTAACAATTTAGTATATTGAGATTAATTTACTGAATAAAAAATTTAGTGAAAAGATAAAATTCATCAAAATTTGAAATTTTAAAGATAAAATTATAAATAAATAAATAAATATTAAAAATATAAAAATTTCATATGAAATTCCTGCAAACTTTTGTTTAAAGTTGCGATAGAAAAAGCCCAACTTTCCTAAGGCAGGTGAGCCCTGCCTCTAATGGGCTGCAAACTTATTTATGTAATTATTCGTTAATTTTCAATATATATTTTGAGCGAGATATCCATACATGAATTATAAATTAATTTAATAACTTAATTTTCCAAAAATTGCTCATTCTATATAATAACTAATAAGGTGTCTTAATTCAATTTCTAAAAAAATTCTAATTAAAATATCTTCTTCTGTACACGAGGAATCTTAACTCTTAGGTCATTAGTTCATAATTTAAGCTTGATTTAAATAGTATGATATTTACGCAAAATTAACAATGTCAATTTTTCAAATGATTGAAATCGGAGGTGAATATTGAAGAGAATAAATTAGCAATTATATTTCATAGAAATACTAAATAAAAATAAAGATAATTTTAGAATGACTCATGAATCTTGAATTTGATGTTAAGCACTGAAAGAGCATATCAGTATTGAAGTTTTTAGTCACTGATTAGCATTGTAATTAGTTGAATGGGTTAGCTTTCTGATTTCAGCTCTATGTAAGCTGTGGTTCTTTTCCCTCATTTTAATAAATCAGTTCATTCTATTTCTCACTTCTTCTTTGCCCCTTAGATGGTATCCGTGTAATTCTAATGATGAAATTCTGTTATTTGACACAAGTAGTAATGACATTTGAGACATCAGATAAGGTACACGAAGTAGAAAATATATAAAGACACGAATTACGTTACCTATTTCAAGTTTGAATTTTTGGAATAAGAAATTACATTTTGTTTAATTTGGTAATGATAAGAATTCAAAAGATCCAAATATATTCCCTTTAAACATAGACATAGACACTGATATGCATACGGGATATGACATAGACACACTGACACATTAAGTTTTGAAAAGTACACGACACGACACGTGTTATATTTATAGTATAATATATATAAATAATTAAAAATTTAGAAATTTGTTCATAATGTATGTTATATGTGTTATTGTTTGTTTTCTATTCTTTGTCATGTTAAAGTTATAAAAAATTAATTTTATATTTTAAAACTTATGATATATCGTATGAATGTTGTACGAGTATCGGACACGAAATTGTGAGGAAATTCACCCTTCACAAATTTGGGGAATCCACGTCGCACCAGGCGCCTTACCCTGCTAACCCAAGGGTGACCGTCCAACGTATCTCAGACACTAGTTTTACGGCCTGTATCTCCACCAATGCCAACTATTCCCTTAGGGCCTGCAGGGGTAAGAGTTAATACTTCGTCACAGGTCATACTGTGAAAATCCTCTCTACGGATAAACTCATTCAAACTAACTCTGATATCAAATTGTGAGAAAATCCACCCAACACAAATTTGGGGAACCCACCTCCTATAAGGTGCCTTACCCTACTAACCCAAAAGTGACCGCCCAGCGCATCTCAAGACACAGATACGTGTCTGACACAACAATACATTTTCAAAATAAATCAAAACGTACATCTCATAGTCTTTACTATACATGTACCGGTGTACGTCTCCCTCTGTCAAAGTGGTGACAACTGACATGGGATGCTTGAATGCGGAAAAAAGCCTAGCCAACTCAATTTGGACCCCAACTCATTCATCAATGATTCACTGGTCATAATACAATCCACTATCATATAATTAAACTGTGAGTCTAGTTCAGGCCAAAAAAAAAAAAACTGTGAGTCTAGTTGAATAATGATGAGTATGTGATAAATTTTTGTTCCACTTTATTAAAAAAATATCTTTATATTCAGTATCTAATAAAATCTCAAATATATCATTGTTTTTGGTAAAAAAAAATGTAATAAATTATATGAACCTCATTTTTGTGGTCAATTATATATATAAAAAAATTAGATTTGCCTTAATTATATCTTAAGATTTAATGTCTACTAATGACTAATTTTGCTTATTCGATCATAAGATGAGCCATTTATCTTGCCGAGCTTAATTTAACATGTTTACTAATAATCTCAAAATCTCAATTAAACAAAAAAAGCTCATAGAAAATAACATATAATTTTAAATTTATTATATTTAAATTTGAAATGAGAAATATATATATATATATATATATTACCACATTTAGATTGTAATGAAACAGTAATATATATATATATATAAACACATAAGACGAATTTTGTAAAAAATAAAACGATTAAGGATTAATTGAATTTAATCTAAATGTATAAGATCAAAAGTACAATTTGATCAATAATTTAAGAAGTAAAATGTTTGATCATTTGAAAAATCATTTTAAAAAAAGGTAAAAAGGTGATGACAAACTAACACAAAGTACGTGATTGATAATTATCATTAAGTAGCACCCCACCACGCATGTGTCCATTAAAAACATATGTGGATATTGTGATGGACACCAAGCATGCTTTCTGCATTGTTTTGTGGTACGTGTTTGTATTAATAAATAATAATACTACGTCTACTGCTTCCAATCAAGTCACGAGCATTCTTTAATTTGACCTTTCAAGTTTGAAGTTGAAGTGTTGTTGTTGTTGCACTTGACTAGAGGAAGAAGCTAAGTGGACTAGTAAGTATACCAATTAAAGTATTAAACTTAAACCCCATATCTATCACTTTACAACTAATTAACACTGCCATGCGGACCACAACTTTAATTTAGCTTCATCCATTTCTGCATGCAAATCAACCATTTCTTGCTTTCAAAAGCTATTCAATCACGTGAGGGAAATATTATACAAACACATATCAAGTCTTCAACAATCTAGTAAACTAGTCACCACAATTCAAGTTAATCATACATGTAGCTAGTTATTGACATTGTTGCGTCCCGCGTGTTCTTTCTTCTGCTAATCTAAATTTTAGTTGATTTCATATATTAGTATTTTCTCAATTTGATCTTATAAGTTTGTTTCCAATTTAATTCCTCACAAACTCTTCTTATTATCATCATCATGTTTCTCTTTTTCTATATATATTAAACTAAATTAGTAACATATATTGATATATATCATGTTCATTGAATATATGCCATCATTAATAAATGACATAATACTTTATAAAAATATTTTTTCTATAAAAAGAAAATTGTAAAAAATTTTACAATACAAAAGCATATGATTACATTATTAAAAATAACTATATTACATTAATAAATAAATATATCACATGGGTTTATTTCTCTTTTTCTTTGTATCTTGGGCCTGCGGTCCCGTTTTTCTTACCAAAAAAATAGCTATGTCATGTTAATAAATAAAAACATATTATGTCATCAATTGATATTATCATATTATTAACTCAATTTAGAATATTTTTTTTTTGCCAAAATTTAATTTAGATTGAATATAAATTAATTAAAAATTTTGGAAAAAAAAATCACACGTAGGAAAAAGTTAATACGTCACAAATCAAAATAAGATATTAAATAAAGAAGCTTGCGTATGAATGAAAGAAAGATGAGAATATGCATCCTAATAAATTTGTTAGAGGCTTGTTTGGTTAACAAAGAATGTGTTGAATAGCGGTGTTAAGAGTTGGAAATTTCTCGTGTCTCCATTTTCGTTGATGCAAGCGTTACAAATTACAGCAAATAACACCAATCACTGACAGCTCTACAATCTCGAGGCCCGTACCAACAAACCATCGCACGCGATTGAAGCAGCGAAACGAACTTTGAAAATGTTCTCATTACTTTTTCGTTTCGTTTCGATTCGGATTCGATTGTGTGCAGATCACGACTCAGAAGCTCGCTAGCTGCTTAATTGTGTTGCTGATTTTGTGAAGAAAGTGACGGTGACTGGTGGTATTGCAATGGTGATCCTCCGTCTCGGAAGGAATGCGAAGAAGGAAGACGAAATCGGAAGAACTAGGCTCGGCAACTACGAACTCTTTAGAACGCTCGGTAAAGGCAGTTTCGGAAAAGTGAAATTAGTCATCGACGTTCGTTCTCGTCGACCTTTTGCGCTTAAGATTCTTGATAAGAGCCACATCCTTCACCTCAATTTCACGTATCAGGTATCGTTGTTATTCATTCACTCTTCTTCTTCACCTACATCGATCAATCGATCAATCGATCAAATGTTTGCTTCTGGTTTTCTAATTTCTCTGCTAAATTCCTCCGCACTCGTCGTCTCTGTTTTGATTCCAACACATTTTGTTATTAGGCGTTTTATCTCTGTATTCTGGATTTCTGAATTGAGAAATGAAATTTTGCAGATAAAGAGGGAGATAGCCTCCTCAAAGCTCTTAAAGCATCCGAACATTGTCAGATTACACGAGGTATGATCGAAAACTTCCATCATACTGATTTCTGAGAGGGCTACTGGCACTAACTTGAATTATCTCAACTATTTGAGATGTTTTTTTTTATGTTTTTTCTCAATAAATTTAAGGTCCTATAGGCTCTATATCTGTGTTTGCGTAAATCTCTGCTCCGGGAAGCAAATGATTTTCCAGAATTTAGACTCATTGCGAAAATACCGATAGTAGAGTCCGATAACGTTGCTCAAGGATTTAGATAGATTAAAGCGATAAATATAGTATAGTGTTACTGTTTATATTATTCAAACAAAATTACACGAGTTACTTTTTTTTGTTAGAAGATTGTATCGTATTAGAGCTATTTAAGTTCCCTATCCCAACTAATTAATTACATTATACGCAATAATTGTGTTTGATTCGTTTTATAAAGTGTTTTAAATTCTTTTATATGTATAGATATTTCTTAGAATCTGTATTTAGTTTTGTCTATAATATAGATAATAACTCAAAAAATTATTTGGGGGAAAATTTTAACAATCTTTCTGTTTTGGGGTGCCTCGAGGCACAAACTGTCCATTACTTGGTTAACATCGTGGTTTCGTCTTGAAACGATTCAGAGAATATGGGTTTGTTTCTATAAAAATAAAAAAATACAAAAAAAAAAAAAAAACGAAAACTGTGGACCACGCCGACTGTATCACCCGAGTTTATGGTTTGTACCGGTGATCACCACTTCTTCTAATTTTGATCTAACTCTTTTTTTCTTTGTCAAGATAACAATTAAAGGAAACGATTTTTTTTTTTTAATTTCCATCCCTTGTTTTACGTTCCATTAGTTTCCTGCAGCGTTTCTCGCTGTAGTGTCTGATAGTAAATTTCGGAGCAAGCTACCTAAATCATCACTTGAAGTTAGGAATACTGTATAGCTTTAAATTTTTTCATATGGAAGATAAGTACTAGTTTCATGCTTTCCATTTGATTTCTTATATTGTTGCGTCCAATGTGAGATTAATATCTGGGAAAGAGATTCTTACTTGATTCCTTCTCTTGTAACAACTAACAAGCCTTTTGTTATTGTTACAGTGTAAAATTTTTTGTTAAACTAGCCAATTCCATCTGGCTCAGTTATTTTTTTTTAAATTGGGTCAGTTTTTAGTTTAGTTGTTTCGGATTAAATATAGTTTTGTTTGCAATATATATAATTTTGGCTTAAGTGCACTTTTGGTCCCATAACTATGACAAAGGTTTCATTTTGGTCCCATAACTTTTTTTGTTGCAATTTTGGTCCCATAACTTTTCAAAAGGTTCCCCCGTTAGTCCCTTGGTGAATTCCATCCATATTTAGCCGTTAAGTATGACGTGGCATAGTGACTAGGATCATGATGTGGCAAAATAAGATGAAATGGACTGAAATAGGATCTATATGCAATATATTAAAACTTATCTATACTCAACCACAATATATACAAAGAGTGGTACTTCCTTTTCCTCGTCAGCCCAACGGGACTTCCTCTTCCTCGTTCCGCTTCTCGATTTGCCGTCGCCGCCGCCGCCGCTTTGTCCGTTCGACTCTGGCTGAGGATCCCATCGACTTCGTCGGTGCCTTCTGCTTGAAGTCTCTTCTTCCCCACCAGATTGGTCCCTGTCAATACTACTTTTTGTATATATGGTGGTTGGGTATTGATAAGTTTTTATATGTTGCATATAGATCCTATTTCAGTCACTTCATCTTATTTTGCCACATCATGATCCTAGTTACTATGCCACGTCATACTTAACGGCTAAATATGGATGAAATTCACCAAGGGACTAACGGTGGAACTTTTTGAGAAGTTATGGGACCAAAATTGCAACAAAAAAAAGTTATAGGACCAAAATCAAACCTTTGTCATAGTTATGGGACCAAAATTGCAACAAGAAAAATTATGGGACCAAAATGTGTCATAGTTATGGGACCAAAATTGCAACAAAAAAAGTTATGGGACCAAAATGAAACCTTTGTCATAGTTATGGGACCAAAAGTGCACTTAAGCCTATAATTTTTAAGAAATATCTTTTATTGGTATAAGATTTTTTATATAGTTTCTGGTTGATATAAGTGTTAAAAAACATATATATCAAAAAAAAAAGTGTTAAAAAACATAAAGATAAAAATTGATCTAAATTAAAGTTATGAACCCACTTGTCTGTAACTCAACAAATCCGATGACTCGATCGTGATCAAACCAAATGTTCAGTTTTCGGTAAATCCAAGCAATGTAGATCCCTAATCCCCAAATCAAGATTTAAGAAACTTGTACTGAAAGTAGTCGGTGGTGCCTTGGCGGGGGCTAGGCTTCACATGTATATCATGATTAATGAGCAATTCCACGAGTGGGGTTATCATGATTTTTATTTTCTCTGAAGTCTCTTACTATCCATCAATATTTATTAGGACCACTAGAAAAAAGGGAAAATATTTGATGGTCCCATGTATTTAGTAAGGTTGAACTATTATTATTTACACATACGAAATATTCATAAGCCCTTTAGTAAAAGTTGCAACAACCTCAACATACATGGAAAGAGCAGCTAACCATTACAATGATATTATCCATGCAGAATCTTCTGACAATGATTCATAACTAATTACACAGGTTTTGGCTAGTAAAACCAAAATTTACATGGTCCTAGAGTACGTCAATGGAGGAGAATTGTTTGACAAAATTGTAAGGATCATTTGCTTTTTATTCCTATGTGTCACTTAATATAGTTTATCCATATCATTAGCAATGACAACTACTGTAATACTTGTGCTCACAGGCATCCAAAGGTAAACTTTCTGAAGCTGAAGGTAGAAACCTTTTCCAACAGTTAATTGATGCCGTGACCTACTGTCACAATAAAGGTGTCTTCCATAGGGATCTCAAGGTTCTCTTATCTTTCCTTTATTTAAAAGATTGAAAATTGGAGGAGGAAGATTTAAAAAAAATAATATTCTTTTATCCTCTTAATTACTTTCGTAAATGTAAAATATGTTAAATAGAATATTTTAAATCTTACTTTTTTTCAATATCTTCTCTTTTCTTTCCCTATTTAACTCCCAAACATACTCAAAAACATACTCTTCAGAGCTAAAATGACAATTTTGGAGGTATAAATGTTTCCAGGATTATATCCATGACTAGCATTTTTAACATGAATATGGTCCTATTTGGTTGCAGTTGGAGAATATACTAGTGGACACCAAAGGGAACATAAAGATAACCGATTTTGGCCTAAGTGCTTTACCTCAGCACCTTAGGGTATAAAGATGATTTTGATCTTTAAGCTTTAAATTACTACTCGAAAGAAAACTTCATATATTGGTGAGTAAATGGTGGTAATTCTATGAAAAATTTCAGGCAGATGGGCTGCTGCATACAACCTGTGGAAGTCCCAACTATGTTGCACCAGAAGTACTTGCTAATAGAGGATATGATGGTGCTAAATCAGATACATGGTCATGTGGTGTTATCTTGTTTGTAATCCTAACAGGATTTCTTCCTTTTGATGATCGAAACCTCGTAGTTCTCTATCAAAGGGTATTCGAATTCGGCCTCATTGTCAAACTTTGATTGTTGATATGGTTACTTCAATAGTTTTATGAAGTGAATTTCAATTGTTTTTTGTTTTCTTGATGGACTACAGATATTTAAAGGAGAGGTTCAGATACCAAAATGGCTATCACCTGAAGTCCAAAACCTGATCAGGAGGATTCTTGATCCTAACCCTGTTACGCGCATAACACTGGCTGGTATCAAAGAAGATAAATGGTTCAGGAAGGACTATGTTCCTGCAAACGCTGAAGATGAAGAAGAGGAAGAGGATGTTTATATAGACGACGAAGCCTTTTCAACCCCTGAAGTGGTATATACCTTTGAACTACATAATTGTAGGCAACTTTTTTCTTCCTCATTTAGGCTCTAACTCGGAACTATTCTTCTGTTGGGAATAGCCACTTGAAGCAGAAGAGATGAGTATGAGATCACCAACCCTTATCAATGCATTTCAGTTGATAGGGATGTCCTCTTTCTTTGACCTCTCCGGCTTCTTTGAGCAAGAGGTGATATTGTATTGGGATTCATAAAGGATTTTTCCTTAGATAAATACACACTCACCAAACTTTAGAGAAATGTATTCATATCAATCCGCAATCTGCTTTGAATTCCAGGATGTCTTCCAGAGGAAGATAAGATTTACATCCAACCATTCTGCAAAAGATCTGATAAAGAAGATTGAGGACATTGGAACAGAAATGGGATTCAGAGTCCAAAAGAAAAATGGAAAGGTTAGTATTGTCACTTACATCTGTATTCGGATCATCACACTTGATAGAAAAGACAGAAAGTAAACAAAAAAAAATGTTTCTCTTCCTTCATATGGTAGTACGTATAATAATGAGCACATAGAAAAGCTCTTCATGTCCAGCTTACTTAAAAAAAATGAAACCATAATGCCAATATTTCAGTTGAAAGTTATACAAGAGAAGAAGGCTGATAAAAGTCCAAGTGGCCTCTCGATGGCAGCAGAGGTAATGATTGTTTTAGATTGAGTTAAGTCATGCTGAATTTATGTTTATTCATTAATATATGTCTAATTTAAATTCAACAGGTGTTTGAAATAAACTCAACCTTGTCCGTAGTAGAATTGAGTAAAACTTATGGAGACTCTTCTGTATATAGACAGGTATTTTGGAGCTTCTCTCTCTCTTTCTCTCTAACCAGAGGACAATGTTTATATAATTTCTGCATTTCCATCTGCAGTTATGCAACAAATTATCAAATGACTTGGCCGTACAACGAAACCAAGCGCCAGAGAGCTCAGAAGTGAGAGACACCAGAGAAAAGAATTCAGAAGTCACGTGACGATTGTGTAATTTGTGTGTGTGTGTATATATATATATGCAGATAGGTGCGGTGCGAGCCGGTGTTTTTTGATGGCAGTTATCCCATCGGTGAAGCATACTAGTTACTATTGCTCATAGTCACATTCATAGCAAGTAGCCTGTCACATTCCCATTCTCAAATCGCAAGGAATGAAGTTGCTTAGGAAGTAGAAACTTTGGAGATTGGAAACTGTATAATATGTGTTCGACATGAATGCGAAAATGACCGCATTACAGTGGCCCTCTGGCATCGCTGAACATTTCGATTTTCTATCAAAAGGGTACAATGAACAGAGTCATGATTTATCAGATTACAAGCTAGAAAGAAGATCTTACAACATCAATTTCTCAATCACACAGGAATTTCACTGTACAGTTAATATATACATGACAAAAATAGCACACTTACAAATGAGCACAACACAAGGACCCTTTCCAGTTTTCAAAAATAGGAGATTCCAATCGTAACAGATCAACCAAATCGGAACTCAAGGAGAAACGAATCAGCAGGCAAGGCAACAAATTGCTTTGCGAGAGAAAGCGAGGGGATACACAGATATGATATGACCAATGAAGCAAATGAGGTAGGGCAGTACTAGCTAGAAAGCCTGTTTCCAAACTCTTTGCTATATTCTTGAATTAAGCCACTTTCATCTGCTGGATGAAGTTTCTCATCCAACATTTTCTTGAATTGGTCATCTCGAACCTCTAAACTACGCACAACCTCAACCTACAAATATCAGATTACTTGCTATTAATACAACCAATGAAACACAATTTAGCTAGTAGTAGTATTCACTGCAATTGATAGATAACTGTTAGGTATTATTTTGTAAAACAACTATCCAGATCTCTATAAATAAAGTGTGTTATAGTCCCTTCAATAGCAGCATATCATAAACTGGAAACAATCAGGCGTCCAAGGAAAATCGAAGTTATATCAAATCAACTATAAAAGCAACAAGGAAATATATATATATATATATATATATCTTAAATTGGTGTTTCCGCCCCATGATCTGATCATACAGTGAAAGTAAGCATTTGGTGGTCATTGCAAAATCAGCATTCCAGAAATTATGGTACCTTAATCTGATAGACACAAGATCACAAAAACTCCACAGAAAGCATGCAGAGGAAAATATGAACAAATCAAAGTGTGATTTATCCTTGACTATACATGAAATCACCTGTTTTTGGAACTTGTCAAATTCATCAGAGCTCAGGGAGCCATCACTGTTAGAATCAAGGAGCAGCATCATCTCCCGGGCATCTTCCCCTGGTGCACCAAGCTCTTCCATCACCTCTGTAAGTTCCTCAATGCTAATTCTACCATCTCCATTTTTATCAAGAAGGCGAAATACTCTATCCCTCTGATCCATCTCAATCCCTTTATGATTTGAGCCCGGAAGATCTTTGAGACGCAGAGCAGCCAGTTCAGCTGCAGCCAGCATAATAGTCTTCAGACGCTTTGCCTGATCAATGATCAACAACCAAATAATCAAAGCCCGTTTTCATTTTTGCTTCTCTTTTGACCATGTGTATGAAAACTCGAGATATCGTGATTGCATAGATAGCATTAAAAAGAATAAAAAAGAACTCATCTTAAGATAAGAGATAAAGAGAACAGTGATAAATGGATTGATTTGACAGACTCCACGAGGACTTAAAAGTCCAGATTTCCGATATGTAAAGATGGTTATACTATTTTTCCCAGTTACTGTTTTTTAGGGACCATCATTCAATTCTTAGTGTATTTTCTCTCTTTAATATAGATATTCTCATTGTTATTGTCAAAGCGGAAACTGACCTCGTCGGGATCAGTAAGGCCACCCTTGTATAATGAATGGGATGCTGTTCCACGAACAGCTAAGACGTCCATTTGAGTTGTCCTAATCTGTATTTCCATTAGTGGCCTAGCCCTACCATTGTCACTGACATCTACTGCCAGATGTAAACTCCTATACCCATTGGCTTTGGGCTTGGCAATATAATCTTTTGATCGATAAGGAATTTCTTTCCACATAGATTGGATGATTTGGCGAGCCCTATAGCATGCTCTTTCTCCAACTTCCAATGTATCATCTCCAGGCCTAGGTTTTAATATCACTCGTAGACCTAGCACATCATTTACATCTTCGGCTTTCCGACCATCTTTCAAGATCTTCTTCATTGTACTAAAACGGCTTTTAAAGCGTCCTTTAACTGAGATACCATCCACCATCGCTGCAAGTAAGGTATCGGCTTTAAGTGCTTGCAGCAGTTCTTCCTTGTATATGTCAATAAGAGATCTACCTCCTCCCTCATGACTTCGTAACCATGCATCGACATAAAAATAAGAATGAGGGAACAAATATTGAAATGAGAGATCTTCCAATTCCAGTGATAAGTATTCAGTTCCCACTGCATGTGCTAGGGGGGCATATATTTTCATAACTTCTAAAGAAAGAATCTGCTGTTGATATCTCGGCAGGTACTCAAGATGTCTCATCATGTCAATCTTGAGAGCCAAATCTACAATTAACGCCCTAATATCATAGTAAGTCAAGCAGAACTTTCTTAATGCAGCAGCATTATCATCATCAAGAACATCTACTCTAGATGGAATGTTCCTCAGACGCAAACTTTCATGCAACAGATGAGCGGTACCAGCACCTATCTGATTTCGTATATCACGAATAGATACCGCACCTGCCTCCAACACCTCTCTCAATATTCCAGCTGAGATCACTTCAGCATCCATCTGCAGTCACATTGACTATAAAGAAACAAGAATAGAAATGAAATAACAATGACCAGCAAGCAAGTATAGTCATCAAGTGCATCAAAAGTTCAAAACAACCTCTGGTAGAACTCAAGCCAAGATATATAAGCAAAGATTATGAGATGCAGTCCTATTCTAGACATGGACTGATCACTGATGAGATGTTCAAGGACAAACAACACGTTACACGTCTTAATTCTTAATTAGCTAAAATCGAAGTTCCAATAGTGTTGAGCTACTAAAACCAGAATTTCTTGGTTCCAAACCAAACCAGATCATCAACTATCAGAAAAACCAAAAGGCTTCGAGACAATAGACGATGATTAAATGAATGAACCGTGATACGATTTCTAACTTTAATGCAATTGCCTTGACTTCTATGACCTAAACGTTAGTACGAGAGTAAATTTCCATTCTAGCAAAGCTGGTGAAGTCAAATCTAGATGCATACGTAAATCCTACTAAGCACAAAAAAGTAATGAGAGGACGAGAAAGGAAGAACAAACTCAGATAGTAGTGAAAAAAAATAGAAGCATCAGGCTGTTAATTTGCCAAATGAAAAGACAGTAGAGCAATATATAAAGTTTACCTGAAGATCAGCGAGCACCATAGCGACAGACAAGGCTTTGGAAAGTGGAGAACGACCATCAGGAGCAAGAGGTAGAGTCTGCAAGACAGGAATTGAGAGCTTAAGAGACTTGAAAAGAAGGCGAGAGGAGCTGGTAGACAAGACATTGATCCTCTCGGTGAGCTCGTTGAAAGCACCGACCAGCTCCATTACCATCTTGCCGCCGGCGTGCTCCGGCGCGGCGGTGATAGCGACGGGAACGGAGGTATCGGCCTCGGCGACGCATGCCGGCGGAGGAGAGAATCGCAATCGGCGAGGAGTGAGAGGGAAAAGTAGGGTAAGAAGACGACGATGGTGAATTGAGAAGACGCGATTAGAGAGTGAGTGGTGAAAAGGAAAGTCCAGAGGATGAAATACCTCCATTATTAGGCTCTTAGCCAAAATCAAAATGAACTATGCACTCAATCAGTATGTTTGGTGGTACTATATCTGTGGTCTCCATTTCAGCACACTGAAAAGATGAGCTACGTGGATTTTCTAAGTTTCAACTAATTTTTGTGGTTGCAACTTGGCCGTTACCTTTTTGGTTTCTTAGTAGTTTCAACAGTAAATACAGTTTTCAAATTTGTAAAATTACTTTTTAATTCTTAAATTCTTAAATTTATTCTAAAATATATATTTTAATTCTTGAATATTATAATCAATTTAATTATCTTATATAGAGAAGTTTACTAAAATTTAATGATAAATAAAATATTGATTTAAATTTTGTTAATACTAAATATTTACTGTTAATTCATTCTTAAATATAAGGGAAATGGATTCTCTAAAGTTCCTTCCTCTACATTAAAATGTAGAGTATGAGAGAGGAAGGGAGAGAAAAGAAGAGAGAGAAAGAGAAAATTTAATTTTTATATATTTTTATTTAATAAAATTCATATTTTTTCTCTAACTCCACGAGAAATGCATGGAAAGAACTCTAGAGGATCTAATCCCAAATATAAGTTAATAAAAAGATTTAAATTGATTATAATTATATTTTATTAAGAACAAAACTACCATGGAAAGGAAATCAGAGGTAACATAACAATTATGATATATGCATTACGCCATAAATCTATTTGGACATGCCTGCTCGTACCAATAGCCGAGAGCTTCAGCATACACTCAACACCGCGAGGACCAAGAGAAAGGAAAAAGATGAATCAGCCATATTCCATGGCCAAAAGTGAACCATTGTCATCTGTTTTTCTTTCGGGAACATGGATAAATGTTACAGGAAAATATATTTTCTGCAAAAAAGTATACAAAGTATAGTGATTATATATACTAGCACAATATTTCCTTTAGTTACTTGGAGTAACTCAGAGTATGACTGAAACCCCAAGCAGCCTAGTTTCAAGGCAAAGTTTCTTGTGAATCTCCCAAACGAGACAAATGGAGATATGCATCGGTCCCTGTAAATATGTAAGAACCTATAAATGTAGTGAACGGGCAAGCAAATTAATTGTAGATAGAGCCCTTACCAATTTACTATACACTAAAACAGAGAATATAAGGACAGAAAAGTTGGACTTCTATAGACAAAATGCACTACAGGGGGAAAAAAAGCTGAATAAATAATCAAAAGTAGTTGGACAAAATGAATTTTCTAACTAGTAACTCTGTATGTGAGAAATTAGAAAATCAACTCAAAATAATAATTTAAAAAAAATCAAGATTTAGATTATATTTCTAATAGTTTTTTCAATTTGTAAAATCCTCGAACAGCAAATTTATTTAAGTAGATCATGAAGTAACAGTTGATCAATAAAGTCACTCATATAGATACTAAAACAAATTACATATAACTGTCACGTTATAATTTATTTAATCAAAATTTTCTTTCTGCCAAACTCAGTTTTCTATTTAACTTGTAAAGTTAGCATACTTACCGTATCCTTCCATAGAGATAACTTGAAGATCACCCCCAAAATAACGAGCATAGAGGCGGCAAATAGGGAGGCCATATCCATATCCAGCCATTGTTACTGTATCAGCTGTTCCAATGTCCAAATGATCATCCAATGGGTTTCCAGCTGTACTATACAGATATGTAAAAAGTTTTGGAAGCCCACTTCTTGCTATTCCACCACCCTCATCCGAAGTCTACATTAATGTCATTAACACCAACTGCTTAACACGGCTTTCTCATAAGGCTGAGAGTATCCAAAAACAATAATTCATAAAGCTCTGGATTCTGGAGTACCTTTATGGTAACATCCTCTATTCCTTCAGCAATTATTATTTTAATGGGAGGTGCAACTTTGTCAGATTTGATGAAACGCTCTTGAACAGCACGCAGAGAGTTCTTAACTAACTCAAATACCATAAGATGCAAGTGAGATGGAACATACCTGTTATGAAAACATACAAGCAACCTAGAGATAAGCAACATAAACAACTTCACGACTATAATGGCTGAAAAGATAACCGACAATTCCAAGCTTATGAAACAATGGAGCTATCAGAATTGACATTTAACACCGCATGAAAATAGCAATGTAAAGGTAATGACAAAAAACAACCAGCAAAGAAAAATCAAAGTAAAAAAACAGAGGCAAGTTACTCACGGAAATGTGAAATCAGGGTCCCCATAAATACGAACCTCAGGGGCACTGCCATATTCACGACAACATATTGCACGGGCATCCTCACTGGCATTTCTTGCCACCACCAGAGGTGACAATTTTGTGTGTATATAACCAACACAATGAGGAGAAGGATTGGGATTGTGCAACTCAACATGCTGCCCTGAGTCCCATCAAATGAAAAAGAACATACTGGTTAGAGTTTAGACCTTAACCAAAAATTAGCAGCGCTCAGCAAATAAACTCATTACTCATTAATCAAAAAGACCTTAGACAAAGACACAAAGTGATCCCTGAACTAACCAATAAGCATGCGGATTCCAATTCGTGACATGTAAAAGCGATCAAGGAACTGGTGGATCTCAACAAGATCTTCAGTAACAGTCTTTGGATCCATGGCTGTCTTCAACTGGTGAACACCCAAGGCCATTGTCGGTACCACATGGTTGTGTCTGAGTTTGATGGCCTTAATCATTTCTGTGAATTCTTTCTCATCATTCATATCTTTGATCTCGGGGAAAGTTCGAAGGTCACGGAAAGAATCCAAATACCAATCCCGAACCTAGAAACATAAAATAAGGCATAAAATTCTTTAGTCAATTAACATCTAAGAGATCACTGGTCAAACAGAAACAAATCCCTCTCCCATATATATGTTACTAAAAATTTTGTAAAGCACTCACTGTAAGATATAGAAGCATTTTAAACTGAAATTATCGAAGACCTATACAGAGGAGACTAGCCAGGACCATTCTAATATCTGCTACTGATGAGAATCATTAAAAAGAAAAGCCAGTAACATTTTCCATTTGAGAAAGAAAGTTGGAGCACTGCGATTGTAGAGGAAAGAAACATAAACGTGGAAGATTATTATTCATACTAATAAAGCCCAATTTATGTCAAGCATGGGAGTGAAAACCTTCGATTTCAAATTTTACAACAGATTGTTAATTTCGGCCAAAAAAAAAATCCTATATTGAAAAATTAAATAGAGCACACAATTTGTCAGAATATACCGATTGAAGCCTTGATAAAGACATGCGCCCAAAGTTCTCAAGAAAGGGATTGAATCAAATAGAACTTCTCGTGCACATATACCAACTGTAAAAATCATAAAACACGATTGTCCTCTTCTAGGAGATAAGGCGCGAGAATCTATACTTCAACTAACAAAATATCAAATAATCAAAAGTCGCATCCAACATCTCTTTTCCATGAACAGGAAAAATTAAGGAATTCTATAACTCTATGATAAAGTAAAATAAAAATGATAGAACAAGTGATTTACCTTCATTACAGCAGGTTTCTGAGATAAGCCGTAAGGAAGTTTATCAAGCTCTATGGCTCGCCTTGCAATCCTAATCGGTAGTTCTTTGTGAAGGAACTGAGCGGAAATCAGCAAGTTCTTATCAGTGGCCGTGGAGCCAAATTCCATCATGTACCTCAAGCTCACCCCTGTCGGCTTCATACAACTCCATTTGTGTACCTCCTCGATCAAGCATTTCGAGATCGACTCGCACGCATTTCTACCCGCCATATCTCAGTCCTACACAATATTGGATCGCTAGAATTAAAGAATCAGAACAAAAGGAAACGCAAAAGAAAAAAGAATCATAGAAATTAAATAACGCAGAGAGAAAGAATTGAAATCCCCAACCCTGGATACGATTACAAACAATGCTTACCGATGGCTTCTTCTTCGCAATGGTTTTGTATCTCTTCGTATACCTAACATTACGGCAGCTTACGATTCACGTGACATTACCACTCGCCACCATTTGTAACAAGAACAAAAGAAGCAGAAAATGGGAAAAGGATAGAAAACTAGGGTTTGAGATTTGAAGGAGAAAGGGAATTTTGAAACTCTCGCAGTCATAATAATCGAAGAAGGAACCAAAAGTTGATGGCGTTAGCATTCGTTTTCGTGGTGGATCACACGAGACTTCGGATAAAATGCAGGGACCAAACTGTGAAGTTCAAGGCCGTTATGACACGTGCCATTTTACTGGGACGATGAGATCACGACACGTGGACAAAGGTGGCTGATTAATCGTGTGAACACGCCCTCAGATTTTTTTCTTTTCCTCTTTCCTTTTTCTCGTGTGGGATGATTAATGATTTTCTCTTTTAAAGCATTAAAGTTCCACGGATTTATTTCCTTAATAGCTAATACCCGTTTAAAAGAAAAAACAAATCTCAAAGTATATAGATTATTCAGATTATTGAGGTTGGCGTTTCTGAGTTAGGTTGATTTTGGTGTGAATTTGGATTCATTAACATTACTATCATGTGGTGTGGTTAGTACTCACATTATGTATTTTTTGAATAACTAAACATTATTTAAAATACCCATAATCGATGATTATAATTAATTTTTTTTTGTTAGTTTACAAACATGTTGATAAATGAATTAGTCTATCCCAATTAAATATGTTATTACTATATTATTACAATTATCACTTGTCAAGTATAAGGATATTACATGACAAAGACAAGACTGACTACTACAAAATGTCAAAATTATAAGAAAAAAACATCTCTTCCAATTGGGATTAATATCTTTTTTATTATTATTATAATTTGGATTAATATCAAGATATAGCTATGTAGTGTTTAGTGTTAGAGGATGTAAAAGCTTTAATAATGAAATGCTTCATATATGTGATTTATTTGTTAGTGATTTTATTTGCGCAGATGTCCAAGTAAATATTATTTTTAAACTCACAAAATTTTATAAAAAAAATGTCTGTAGTTTAATGTTTCGTAGTAAATTTTTCTTTTTTATAATTTAAAAGACTAATGATTAAAATGCCTCAAAATCACATAGGAGAGTATAATCATATACAAGCCGAAAGATATTTTCTTAATTTCTTAAAAAAAATGATACATGTTCCTCAAAAGTAATTAACTTCAAATATGCAAATCTAAACCCCTTTTTGGTAATAAAATAAGGCCCTTTATTCCGAATGATGAGACTTTGTTTTCTATGGGGACAACTTATAAATCTAGAAAACCAAAGGAAAATCACTATTTACTTTTTTTTCTTTTTAAAGTTTAAACCCATGTCTACTAAAGCCAAGTAAAAGTATTATTTCCTTTTTCATACAGAAAGTCAAGATGTTTGCCTCAAGTCTTGGACAGTTTAAAGTAGAAGCCATCACTGTCAAGTTTCAACAATTATTGGGCCTCACAATATAAGGGTTTTTATTTTTTCTGTAGGGATATATTGATATGTGCCAGATTGGATGAACAAATAAAGCTAAAAGGGTATTATTCAGGCCAAACAAAAAAAAAAGCTAAAAGGGTATTTAATTTGTGAATTCCTCCCATCCAATATGCTAGTTTTTGGGATGAGTTTTCTTCATGACTCAAGTATTTCCAATTAGTGTTAACTGTTAAGGCATTCTCTCATAGACTTTAGCTGCAATTGTGCAGTATACGTGTTGTCCAGAATTAAAAAACTAGCGCAAAACAAATCTATCTGACTGCAGAGACTTAAGAATAGGGTCATATCATACACATTAAAGGGAGATTGAGCAGACAAATTTTTCACCAAAAATACAACTTTCTTATTTTTTTAACTTTTAACTGGTTCATGCAGTATCTTTGTCAATTTAAAATATTTCTACTAAAAACATAAAAACTATCAAAGTAAATTTTCTCTTAAACAAATTAATTTTTTTTTTTCATTTGCATTACCAATCCAAAACTAATTAAGATTGGTATAGTGAGGAATCTAACTATATATTAACTATATTAGATTTTACTCAATAACTTTGCAACCACTTTTTAATGATATTCAAGCACACACTTTTGAAGACTTTTGATTTTGGTTTTTCTTTGCATGAAAATTCCGGTTAAGTTACCGAAAATACCCATTTTCTCAATAAACTATAAAGTTAGAACTTATAAGTTATGTCCTAAGAGAAAATCCGATAAAATGAGTTCTCCACTACTGGCTATTTCCTACTTCCTTTCTAGAGAGATTCTTGACCAAAACCACTTACATAGAAAATGAAAATAGCAAGCAGAACAGATTATAAATAAAATTGGGGGAAAAAAAAAGCCAACTTGCCTCTTACTTCACCTAGAAATGCAGCATGCATGAGAGATGAGATGATTTAGATAAACTCTTTCTCACTGATTTTGCTAAGCCCATGTCATAGTTAGCACCACTTTAGCACCATATATATACTAGCCACAGCTCTCTGTGTTTGAGAAAATGTCTCGGACACAAACATAATAATAGTATATAATAAGTAATTGAATATAGTGGAATAAGTAATAAGTAATAAGTAATAAGTAATACCTTACAAAATAATGAACTTAAATTTGAACATTGTGACAACGTCACGTGAATTGGCCCAATTAAAATGATTAAGAGAACAAACCAATAGTATATTACCATGAAACGGCGATGGGTACGTGTGATTGGAGCAACGTCAGTGTCTTGATATATAGTTTCAGAATCTCATTTCCCATGTAATTACTATGATGCATGTGGCTTTGTGTTTTTGTTGTTTTTTTTGTTTTATTGACTAAATCAAATTGCCTTATTGGCCTAAACCAACGAGGCTTGATTTGTTTCATCTTAATTTCTTTTTCTTTTTCCACTATACAAGCTAGGGTGTTCAAAACCGAACCAAACCGATCGATCGAACCAAACCAAACCGAACCGAAGGTGAAACCGAACCAAACCGATAGATGAGCGGTTTGGTTTGGTTTGAACGTCGCACAAACCGAACCAAACCGCCAAACCGCTAAAACTCTTATTTACTTATATATATACACATACCTCATATTCTCATTAGGTAACTCATACTTTTTTTTTTTTTTTTGGCCTTGTCATACTCTATTACTCATACATACAATATTCAACATTGAAAATATATTTACATGTTTGAAAATATTTGCACCTTCATATATATATATATATATATATATATTTGTAAGTTAAAAGTTGTTATATACTAATGATTTTTGCTAAAAAAGTAGAAAACCATTTTGTTGTTTATAACAGAATGAGAATATTATTACATTATATATAACATATTATAATGCGCCATGAGTGATTATACATCTTACTATTATATAAAATTGTGTTAGTTTATACAATATAAAACATACTATATTTGAAGAACTTATTGTGATATTAAGTTAGAGGAAGAAATATATATTAGTAAACTACAATTTTAATTTCAATTAATTATTTATAAAAAATCTTCTATACTATATATAGGGATAATATTTATTTTCTTATTAGTGTTTTAGTAAGTTATGAGAATAACTGTATATTTTTTTTATATTAGTATATTAGTGACAAAATTAACAATAAATTACCTTCAAATCGCTCAAACCAAACCGCCCAAACCGCTTTTTATTGGTTTGTTTGGTTTGGTTTGATGAATGAAATTTAATCATTGGTTTAGTTTGAAAAATCTTTTCAAACCGCCCAAACCGCCCGACGAACACCTCTAATAGAAGCTCATCCAATCATTACTGGAGCAGCGTCACTGTCTTGATACTCCTTTTTAGTTTCTCATCGTGAAAAAAAGCTAGCTAATGATTAATTTATATAACGTTATTATCTTTATGAATTATCAAGGGTTAGTTTTAGTGATTAAAGAAGTTTGTTTTCTATCTTAATTAATCGAATTTAAAGTTTGGTTCCACCATTCTTTTGTAGGAAGTAGGAACTACTCTTTCTTCCCAGACGTCCTTTGTCTTCATTCTCTTATCAAATGTGGTCTATAGAATGTTATTTTCAATTTTGTTGATATATAATTGCACGATTACGACACTCAATCACATGATGCCTTACCTTAAAAGTCTATATTGCAATTTTATTGCAAGCTTTCTTTAAAAGAAAAATCTCAAAGTTTTAACATTTTAATCCTTGTACTTAAAAAAAATATGTGATATATAATTATTAAAATTGTAAATTAAACTTCTCATATCAAACATTATATATACATTCTGGTTAAAAATCATGGATTAGAAGTTAGAACTCAAAATTTGGGGAGTTCAAAATCAAACTAAATTAATTTAACCAAACCAAATTAGTTTGGACATAAAATTAACCAAATGAAACTGTTAGCATTAATATATAGTTTTCTTATTTTTATTGTGTTGTATATTATTAGATTTAATAAAAAGAGTTAACTTTTTTATGATTATCATTTAATTTTATTACATTTTTTATTATTACGATATCTTATTGAATTATAACAATTCATTACTTAAGTCAATGACTAATTATTATTATTTTTTATTACAATTTTATCCTCTTATCAAATCGTTCGTCATTTCTTTTATTAATTCTATAAATTTGACTTACAATAGGGATAATGATAGTATATATAGTGCTGCTACGACCTGCATTCAAGCATGACATGTAATGTATGATGTATATTGTAGTGTTGGCATATTTGGTTAGAATAAAGGTGGGTTTGGATTAAAAGTTAAGTTAAAGGAGGATAAAAGAATGGGAAGGTAATAAAGGAGAGGTAAAGAATTTGTGTTATAAATGAGGCTTTTAGTAAATTGTGTTTGGGAAAATGAGAGATAAAGGAGGAATTATGATGTGAAATTATTTTAAAGGGTATGTAATGATTGTGGTGGGTTGAAATAATAGTAATGGTATTTTAAATTTGTATAGGGGTAAAAAGGGTAAAAATAAAGGAGGAGAAATGAGTGTTGTTTTTTTGTTTGTTTTGGTGTTAGTAAAGTGGTATGATTAATGATTGCCTCGAAATTTGTGCTAAAGGAGGAAGTTAATAAAGGAGATTTTTGGAGTGGTAAGGTAAAGGAGGATGGAGGTGTGAATGTGGGACCAAAATGTAATTTTTGAGTACTGAATTGTAAACTTTTAGGGACTAGATTATATATTTTTCTTGTTTACTGTCTTTTAATTTTATTTTAAAATTTTGATACTACAAAAAATATTACCTAT